>JADLZK010013259.1:0-290363 GCA_015847255.1 Hyparrhenia diplandra | reverse complement strand
GACCTCGCTATTTGCACTACCATATTCGGTTTCGGTTCTAACACCCGATTAGCATATTGATTCTCCACCATCGTTAGCACCCCACTCTTAGCAGACAACACACAATTCCTATTCAACTAGATGTAGGGCATCCTTGCCTGAACTAATATAAACATGTGCCCTATGTATTACCGTGATACGCTTACATCACACTAATCATATGCTCCATCGACAGTTATGTACTAGCTCTTGCACATGTCCACAATCGGTTCTTTAATATGCACCCCTTAAATCTAGCATCCTTGAAATTATTAGATCATAAATATGTTCTCCACAATAGGAACCAAATTCGACAGAGAACAATTAGTTGTAGTCATGAATCAATGAACACATAATTGGGTGATGAGATACAATTCAACATACCATTTGCTCGTCTGTCATGATTGTCCAAAGGTAAGTATTGGCATTCCCTGAGTCTTCCTTCAAGGTATGCATGAATCGATGCCAAATGGTAAAACCACAAAGGTCTCATTTGGCAGACCTTCTATCCAGGCCCTTTTCAATTCAGGCCTGGATCTAGTTGTCCTACCTGGTTTCACTCAACCAAGGACAAGCCTGCACACCAGGCCTAGACTGATTTCTGTAGCCTTGAGTTGTGGATGGATTTCGGGCTGAAAAATGACTGGAAAGGGCTAGAATGGCCCATCCATTCTAGACCGGGCCTAAATGAATGAAGATTCTGGCTTAGATTTGATTTCAAACTGGGCCAAATTATTTTGGGTGGAATATGACGTGTTCCTAGCCATTTCGGACTAAACCGAAGAAGGCTGAAATGATTCAACCTATAAATTTAACCTCTACAATTGGGCTAGGTTCCACGCCCGTGAGGTAGTCCACGGTAGCAAAATTAATTTTGACTGTTCGATTGTAGCTTCCACGTCTGGATCTGGATTCAGTTACTGTGTCCAACTAAATATCTACCGTGCCTTCCACTCGCCTCGGCAAAAAAAAAAAAAAAAAAAAAAAAAGAACCGGAACCAGAAACTTCTTTCCTCTCCGTCTCTCCTCGATCCCGCGGCGCGGCCGGGGAGCCACGGGCGGCGCCGACGCCTCCGCCATCAGCTCCGCCTCCGCTCTACCTCTGCCCTCCCGCTCCGCTTCCCCTCGCTCTCTCCTCCTCAAGCCGGCAGTGCGACGGCGGCGGCGGCGCGGGCGTCGTACGGGCGGCGGCGGCGGCCCTGCCGGTCGTCGTCTCCGGCCACGGCACAGACGTAGCGGGCACAGCCGGTGGCTGCCGGCGCCCACCTCTCCGCGGCGCGTTCTGGTTCCAGCTGCTCCGCGGTTCGTCGTGTGGTCGCCTGTGTTCGACGAAACCCTAGCTTCTTTTGCTCATCCTTTTCACACGGTTTACAACGATTGAGGTACGTACAACATCTCCAGCACGTCAAACGCTCTTGCATGATTTTTCACGGATGTGGGATTTGGAGGGTCCACATGATATAACTTTCTGATGGAATCAGATTAAGCCAAGGGTATAACCAAATTTTTTGTTTCCATGTTTTTGCTACCCTGCAGCTCAGAATGAAGTAATCAATGCCCTGTGAAATTAGATGACTCAAGTAAGTATCGCCATGGTTTCAGATAATTCGTACGTAGAACTGTTCTTTCAGTATACTATCAGTTCAAAGCCTCAACAAATTGTTAAAATAGTGAACTAAACAATGCTATTTTGCACTGTTATACCGGCACATACAGTGCTCATTTTGAGGCAGGCATTACCACATATATACATTAAAAAATGTACTACTTCATTTTCCAAAGTTCACATTCCTGAAATTAGTTTTCCACTACCACTTACCAAGATTCTTCAATCATTTGGCTGTCATGTAAAAGAGATATTTGTCTCTCAGTAAATACTTCATGCTTCTTCAGATTAATGTGTCATCAGCTTTTGCATGTTTAGCAATCAATTAGGGCAGCCACTTCAGATAGCCTAGCAAACCTTTATGCAGTTTGGGACTGCATTGTTTGTAACCCAGTTGGGCTACTTGATCATCTTTTGCTCATATTGACAGTTGCTTTAGTATGTCAATTTGCTTCCCTTCTATTCTTTCAATCACCTTTGTAGCCTCTTCCTGCTTGGGAATCATTTCCCTTCCCTGTTAAGGTATTCATTTTCCAGAGTTAATATTTATGCTCGCAGATCCTAAGGTTAACTCCTCTGTTTCTGGTATCCAAATGGTTCCAATTAATGTTGATGACCCCATCAAAACCACCAGGAAATGGTATTTAATATGTTTTTCTTTGTAAAACTGCATATGTGTGCTATGGTGTTAATACGACAGAATTTAAAACTATATTGCAGTGTTTCTTTGCACGTCCCATCATCAATGCCGTACTTATTCATGTTTGTCACCACTTGCTTGCAGGTCTGAAAGATCTGTAGTTGAGGCTCTGGTGTCATGGGACATAAGGCCTGGTCAATGCCTCTATGTTTCTTCTTATTCTTATTTTTGTACTATTGTTTGTGCTGTCGTTTGGTCCTGTGTCATTTGTGCTTCCGTGACTGCATGCATACAAAATAAACCACATTTTAGTTTGAATGGCCTAATAAATATGGGACTATGGGAGACACTAAGGCTTTTCTTCTTCTCTGGGATCTCCATAGACAGTAGGTCGCACAAATGTGCAGCTCAGAATTAATAGTTGTTTAAATATCCCACAGGTCACAAAGAAGGGTCGGCAGTTGTTCTTAGCATGTATTTGTTCAACAAAGATTTTTGTGTATGCTTAGTAAATATTCGGAGCCAATAGTTGTGCTTGACTATGGATATGCAGCGTTGCTCAGTTAATATGTTCTTGGCTGCCCTTGCATTATATCAGTAACCTGTTTAACTGATTACTATTATTAGCATGTTGTTTTAGCAGAGTTACTGAATCATATGATGACTCTAAAGATCTGTTGAAGTTGTTGTAGTGATGGTTGTGTTATCATTGCTATTTTATACTTCCTTGGTATACATACAGCCAACAATTCGAATTGAACACGCAAGAATCTCAAATAATCATGTTAGGACCTCTATGCTCATCATTTATGTTATATGTTCTACTTTGAATCCTATATTATTTTAGGCACATGACAGTAGGTAGGCATCTATATACTTTCTCAACTCTGCAGGATGCTTAATGTGTGGCTATTTTTTTCCATACATATATACAGATAGTTCACTACCTCTAATTACTGTGTTCTTTTTTTTTTGTTCATGCTGAAAGGTGAGGCTGCACATTTGTAGCTAAAAAATTGTTGCTTAATGCAAGGCAATCACTATTATTTTACCAGCCTGAGCATATGGTTCACTCTTAACAGAAATATGGGATCGGGTGGATTGCATTTTTGAAAAAAAAAAAAAACCTTTGTACATCTCCATGGTATGTAATGTACTTACTTTCTCATTTGGAGTTGATCTCCTCCTTTCTTGCTTGTGGGTCTGCACTCTTCAACAGTCGGTGGAAGAAGAGCAGCGTATCTCCCGCACTCTGTTTCCACTCTTGCTGGTACTTGCATCTTCATTTCTTTTTACTGTCCTTCCCAGTTTCCCAGGTCATCCAAATATGGTCTTCAAAGTGTATATACATGTTCCAGATTATGTTATAGATGCCCCTTTTTTTGAATTTAGCACCTACTCTATATTTATATATAAAAAATTGACAGTCCGAGTGGTCACTGACCGCTTAGAGTTGCAATTTCAATGGGTCTGAAAGTTCAACTGACCGCTTAGTGTTGTAATTTCAATGGGTCTGAAAGTCCTGAGTGGTCACTGACCGCATAGAGTTGCAATTTCAATGGGTTCTGAATATTCCTGCACTTGAATGCCAGGTTGCTTACCTCCCTTATTTTCCCTCCAAAGATATACTTTTAACCTCAGCTTTGATACGTTAACTATGTTGTTCCCCTCCTTTGTAAAATCCACTTATGCACATTTGTCAGTCAAATTAGTTATCTTGCTTTGTTATTTGAGAGGTTCAGTTTTATCCATTCTTAGGGAAAATAAATCTGTATTACTTTATTTTCAGAGGTATACTTATTCAAGGCCTTTCATCCTGAAAAGAAAATTATATGGTGTTCTCAGAATTTGCCATTTGTCGTTTTTCACCTTCTTCGGCCTGTGATGGGAATTCCGTATTACTTAAGGATATGATCTGATGTTTATTCTCTCGTGAGGTACTAAGGCATGCCCTATTTGTATAACTCTTACAGTACTGCTAGGCTTGGCTGATCGTGGGCATAGCCACGTTAGCAAAATTATTTTCGGCCATTGCAACACAGCTTGGATGTCTGGATCTGGTTCTGTCTACTGTGCTGTTGCCAAGCATCTTAGAGTAACCCATTTCTCAGCATGCCTTCAAGCTCCGAGTTGATAAACAAATGGTGATTATTAATAACTGAGGCCCCTAAGAATCATATATTCATTGAAAAAAAAAATCTTATGTTTCTCATTGCTCCAACAAAAATTTAGATGCTTCCTTGCACAGGAATTACTGCTATTTATCTCTCCGTTTACTCGGTTTACATAGGCACTGTGGCTGTATATCCTGTTTGTATTAGTTTTGCACTTAACCTACTTATAATGTGCAGTTTACTTTACTTTTTTTTTTCCACATATCCACCCCCTCATTACATTTGGCCACAGATTTCACGCACCAACTATGTCATGTTTTATTCCTGGCACAATGCTGGATTAAACCTTGCTTTATAGGTGTCCATGTGTGTATTGTTGGTACTCCTTTCATATATGTGCAGATTCAGATTCCTTACAGTAATGTCATGTATAGATATTTATTTGGACCTATTGCTGATTAAGGTTAGTATAATTGACTTTCCACGCTTCTATATTCAGCATCACATGATCGTAGTGCACTTCAGCTGTGAGTTTCCATGCCTTTATCAAAATGTCATAATGATGTACATGTCAACACCTCTGTATTTTATATTTTTATCTTTAGCAGAAGAAAAATGCAGGCCTTTTCAGCCTATTTGTATTGTTGTTAGCAAGAATTCTGCTGACTAGGTTCAAAAAAATAATTGTGCCCTTAGCTTTTTGAGGAGGAATGTCATTAATAAAGGACGCAAATTTAAAAAATAATTCTGCTAGCTAGGATCAAGTATGCCTCTGTCACTTTTTTTTCAGTGAGTTTACTACATTGCACAATTCAATTTGAATTTGTGATGAGTGCAATGGTACGGCTTTGAAAATCAATTTAGTAGTGCTATCATGATGATGGAAGAACAATTAGACTAAGTGGGTCTCTGGTTTGCATATGAAATAACAGCTATTGTCTCGATGTGCATTATAGGTCCTTAGTTTTGGACCTAGACAGCTCCTAACTGCACAAATGCTAAACCAATATAAATTCATGCAATATCTATGTGTGCAGTACCTATCTATTATTTATGTCATTCGATCTTCTAATCCTAGGGTTGGAGAAGGCCGGCATGGCTGTCGGTGGCAACCTAATACAATTGCTGATTATTCTCTACAATTCATCAAAGCCAAATACATAAACTTCACGGCAATTGTTTATTTCCATGGTTTCTCAGGTTGTGCCTCTGAGAAAACCTCCAAAAGGTTTTAGGCTAAATGGAATGGAATTTCAGTGTGCATCCTGGAGCTTGGGTTCTCATGTTATAATTCTCCTTCCTTTATTTTGAACCATGGAGAGCAAGGCCATGACACTGCATTGTTATGATTATTTTTCCTACTGAGATAGATTTCAGGAGTACCCTGGCCGATGAAGGAGTCTACTTTCTTGCTTACCTACCCGAGTCTGCAACTTCCTTTGATGAGACCCTCCTTTTTGGCCTATCAAGTGCCGCTAAGACCTCTTCCCTTGCTAAGGTATAGTTCATATATATCCATGGTGAAGGTTACACAAATGTGCATTGGCCCTTTTCTGCTACATTTTCCTTTATTTCTGCCTACATTTGCTTGATCCATTTTGTGTTGTTTCTATTTGCTAAATGCAGGATACAAAGATGGAAATGGAATTTCAGTGCATTAAAAAACAGTTTACTCTCCTCCAGACGAGACTATGATTTTTGATAATGGGAGTCAACTTAGATGATTGGAAACTCTCATTCAAGGAATTTGGCATGGTTTGTACCAAGGCCAAACCAAGTAGGAAAAACCTGTTAGTTTCCTGAAGAGAGAACCTTATGTAATTTTGGCTGCTTCTTTTTTTTTTTGGGCCTGGCTACCTTATAATTGTCTTTTCCTTTCCATTTGTACTCTACATTCTTTCATTTAATTCAAAAGCAAAAAAAAAAAAAAAAAAGATAGGGATTCCCCTACAAATTCGGTCAAAAGAATATTGAGCACTTGAGAACCAGATCAAATGCAGTCGCTGATTACTCATTACTGAAAGCGGTGGATGCAGATGCAACATTTTCCTTTGTCGCAGTTGCTAATGCAGACAACAAGGTAGCCTTTTGTAAATTGTCTGTGACAGCAGTGTAAAAAGTACAGGTACCCCTAAGCTTGTGTAAGTTCCCCTAAGCTTGTGTAAGTTCCCCAGTACCATTAAGCTTGTGTAATTGCTCTATACATCATCCTTTGTTCCAAAATTTGCCTATTGATTCAGCAAGCGCCAAAGCGCCTACCTAGTGTTTCTGGATTGTGAAACGGTTGAAGCCTGAAGGGGGTTTCTAAGCGATTCTCTTCCATTTCTTTTGCCTCCCTTACGTGCTAGTAATTGTATTTTTAAGTTGCAATCTATTTTTAGTGTAATAAATTAATCTATTTAAGTTGTTCCTGACCCACAAAAAGTTTGTTTTTTAAACATGTTTTTATTTATATGATCTTAAGAAAAATATCTTTTAAAAAATAGAGTCTGCTAGTTAAATGATTTCATAAAGTGTTAGTTCCTTACCCTATCACCCTTGAGAGAATTTTATATCCGAAATATTTCTATCAGAACCTGGATCCTTATCTAACACACCCTAAAATTTTACCAAACTTTTGGAAGTTAATAGTTTTTAGAAGAAATTATGTTTAGAAACATAGAAATTACAGTTAAAACTATCTTGAAAAAGCAATTTCACAATTCCATGTGCTTATTAGATATAGCAAACATATTTTAATTGAAAATTGGTCAAAATAGTATATATTTTAAAACTATTGAAATGATTGTTGTCCAGTAACCTCTCTCCCTCAGCAGGTGGTGGACTGTTTAGATCTAGAGCCATGGGCTCGATGGAGGATGTGAAGAAAGACGGTTCCGCACTGGTTGGACTTTTATAAGCTAGGAAATGGCGGCATGTGAAAATTTCAAATCGTTGCTTTCAGCCACTTAAAATTCTGGGTGAAATGACACTTGATGATTTTTTCACAATTAAGGGGGTGTTTAGGACTACTCCGGCTCTAGTTTTTTTGCGGTTCTACTCCACCAACTCCACCATGGAGCAGCTGCACCGTGAATTTGGTGGAGTAGGTAGTATTGTTTGGCACACAATCGAGCTCCAACTCGAGGAATAAGTTGTTTCCTTGCAAATGGTCTATTATTATGCCCTTAATCTGCGTTTTTTTATTCAAGCAGTACTCAACACGTGTGATAGTATTTGGCATGTAGGCCCCCGCAATAGCTAGCTACAAGAAATTGCACTTAGTTTTTGTGAGAACAACATGAAACAAATATTTTGGTTAATTTAATTCTACCATTCGGATACAATAATTGACCTATATGCGTGTGCATTTGGTGATGGGCAGAGTATTTGGACACAAATTATTCTACCATTCGTACCCAGAAAGCAAAGCATATGGTGATAGGCATAGGCGAACGCATTGGTGGCGTATGCATGTGCCAGACGTACTCCACATGAAGCTTGACAAGTCTACAGGGAGATGAGTTGAACAGATGTTAAACGAACCGGCTAAGGTGATTAATGAGTGGTAAGGTGGGTAATTACCCCTCAACTCCATGAGGGAGTAGGAAACTCCAAAAGGTGGAGTACCCTTTGAGGTGCTCCATAAAGAACGTGGAGTTAATCCTCAAGTCTACTTTTTTTTAGCGGAGTTCCTAGAGCTGGAGGTGTTTGGCAACGTAAAGCTAGAGTGGACCTGTAAAAACTGGAGCAGAGCAGTCCCAAACACCCCTAAATTAAGCTTTCATTTGTTGGTTGCCGTGCCATGTTTAGTATTGTATATAGTTTTAATTGTATGGTGTAACAAAAAATCGTTCTTATTGTACGAGTTGTGTATTTTAGTTCTAACTGCAATCATTTGAACAATGCACATGAGATATTTTTGCTCCACCTTGGTCTTGCCTTGGAATGCTAGATTTGCGTGAGTACTTCAGCATTAGCAGCTAATACTCTCAAGAGCCTCTTTATATTGTTACTTATAGATATGAATAAAGATTTTGGTTAAAAACTAGCCTTCAACAACTTATTTAATTTGATCATGCTTTTTTTTTTTTTAAGCGGGGTATATCCCGTTTTGTATTAAGAAGAGAGAATTACACATCAGCTATGAGAGAACCCTCATAGCGCAGGCTACTAACCACTAAGATAGTAGCAAGTAACTTGGATTACACATACCAACAAGAAAAGAGATAGAAAAAGATATAGAGAGGGAGTGAAAGCCCACAACACCTAGAACCCTAGCTATGCCTGCAAAACCACTACACAAAGATCACCCACACATAAGACCGTCTGCAACGTCAAGCGGCGGCAAAGCATCCGCCAACGAACCAACCAACGGCCATCACTCGATGACTCGGCGGTGCCCAATAGGAGGCCAACAACACGCGGCGGCAAAGCATCCGCCAATGAAGCTGCGACTATCGCTCGGCGGCTCGGGTCTGCACAAGAGAAGGCCAATGACATGGTGGCAAAGCATCCGCTAAGGAAATGAACCCGCTGCCGTCACTCTTGGTGGCTCGGCGGTTGCCCAAGTGGAGTCCGCCCACATGACGGTAAAGCATCCGCCCAGCGAACCCCCGACGGCAAAATCCGCCAAATAACCCGCGACGGCAAAGCATCCATCAACGAACCCGGAGAAAAACGAGTGAATGAGGTCAAACCAAAGTGAGTGGGAGTGAGGTGCAACGGGCATAGAGAGAGACTCCTCGATGAGGCGGAGGCAAGCACACCGGATCTTCAACAACGCCTTGAAAGGGGAGGGACGCCCACTAGGGCGCTTCGTCGCTGCCTTGGAGACCTCGAGGCGGGGCTTTCGCCCGGAAGGCGGGCGGCCTCAAGCCGCGGGCACCGGAAGCCCACGAAGAGATGCTCGGCGTCGCCTTCATGAAGGACACAACCCCAAAGGCGCCATCAACGTCTTCCCAAGAGGGATGGGTTTTCACCCACATCTCCCTTGAGGTGAACGAGACGACCGACGCCACCCACACCACCATGGTGGTGCGGGTGCCACACCGCGTGAACCGATCCAACACGCCACTGTGATGACGTTGGCTAGCACCGTAAAAACCCCGTCGACCACGCCACCTTGGCGCGGTGAAAACATCGGCCCCGGGCCCGGCGCGGGCTCCCGGGACCTTGCCACAAAAGCGGTACACACCTCGGTCGCCGGTACCCGGTCGTCGTACACGGTCCACGGGCGGCGGCGCGTCGAACAGGCGGCGGCGCGCGCCATGTGCAATCCCCACCAGGAGTAGGCAGGGGAGCACCTCGGGAGGGAGAGCATGGAAGCCCCCCCGCGGCGCCCCCGAGCCGTGGAAGCCCGTTCTCCCGAGCATGGACAAGGCCGCCGGGAGGGAGGGCGGGCAACAAAGACACACGGATCCACGTAGAGACGGATCGGCCGAGGAGGGCCCGAATTTGCCTTGCCGGCTGGCGACCTCACCGGAGGAGCAGCTGGGGGGAAGGGGAGAGGAGGGGCTGAGGGAGGAGAGGTAACACGCGACGGGGGCTGGTTGTGTAGGCCGCCACGGGCCGCCGCCCTCGGGGGCGGCCGGGAGGGGTGTTACAGTACTCTTTTGGTACTCGACCTATATCTCCATATACTGACATAAGTTATATTGGATTTCTCGCAGGTTAAGAGTCACACATAGTACAAAAGAAACTGTTCAAAGATGAAAAGATATAGAAAACAATGTCCCTTTAAATTGCTCTTTAAATAATAATTAGTTTAACCAAGACTTTAGAAAGTGAAAGTTGAACCAAGCTTTTCAAAGCTTTTCAAAACAGCCGTTTCAGCGACAGGTAACCCAAAATTGCTGCTGTGGCCGGCCACACAATTCCCCCTCCTGTACGGTCCGGTCACGAGCGCTCCACAAAATCTCGTCGCCGCAGCCTCGCGGGTCTGGGCTCCGCGGCACCCTACACCGGCGAGCGGCGATCGTTGCCGCGCCAGCCCAATGGCCGCCATCGTAGCACCGAAAGCCCTCCCGTTCCTCACCACCACCACCCGCTCCTCACTTGGCCGCTTACCCACCCGGCGTTCCACCCAAACCTTCTGTTCCAGTGCCGGCCGCCGCGGTCCCGCGGTCGCGGCCACTCCTCGTCCCGGTGCAGCTTACAGGCTCCATTCCCGCTTTAGGTCTCTTCTCCCTACCAGCGCGGCAGCCTCGTCCCCAACCGTGGCAGCGGCGGAAGGTATTGGGCGCGAACGAATTTGTGCTTTGTTGCAAAGTTGAGTTGGGTGATGTTAAAATTGTGTGTTTCTGATTTCTGAAGGCATGTCTGACCCGGAGCTGAGACTGGTGCTCGAGCTCGCTACCGACGAGGAGCTGATGGAGTTGGAGGAGATCCTCTATGGCACCAGGTTTGAGTGCTTCCTGATTTCTCATGCTGTTTTGCCTATTTAGCTCTGATATGAGTTCATCAGATAGTTTGGATCATAGTATTGGGTTCTTAAGACAAAACTGGATGAGTTAATCTAGGATTCTGATAAATAATGGTGTTCATCTGAAGTAAGTGACTCGGTAACTGGTTATGTACGCAGCAAGCAAGCAAGTGCAGATTGATACTTTGGTTGATTACTCTTATACAATCGTTGGGTAGCGATGCTATTGTGCCAGTTTCAGTGCCTATTGCAGTTTGTATTTGGTGCTATCTAATAGTAACTTCCATGTCTCAAAGTTCAGTAATATTGACAAAGATGCTTGATTAAATACAACATATCTGGCAAGTGTGGTTCCAGCTTTGCTACTAACTCCGATTTCAAATGCTGGCCGTTTTAGACCTGTGTAATAAGATTAAGAATGTAGATTGTTGACAGCCAACATTTTCGGTCTTTGCGTCAACATAGATCAAATGACCTTGGTGCCTCTCAGCCTCATTTGTACCATATTGAGTAGACCGCTCATTTGTAAATGGTAGTATTTATTAAGCTGGGTTAAGGATGGAAGAAAAGGTGAAATATTCAAAGAAATTCTAGGATGACTTAGACTGAAAGAAAAGTTGTGAAGGCAGAAATGACCTATATTTAGGATTGCATATGTCCAGGATTGGATGGACTAACTGCCTGGACATATGCAACAGGAATGCATAAGTGGTAATTTCAGTTACTACACCTTTGTAGAATAAAAATCTATATGCATGGTAATGTATCATCTATGAGACAAAGATGATGGGGGACTGCTAGTTTAAGATAGTGGCCACAGAGGACTTAGTACTGTTTTTATGTTAAAAGGTAAATCTCTTTCTCCTTCTCTTTTGTGTTCTTCTGCTTATTGGTCTGATATTAAGAATCTGGAAAACAGTTGGCTTGTCCTTGTTTTCTTTTTCTTGATTCGGACTTTAGTTTGCTCACTGATTTAGTTAGACCTACTCACCTAACTGTTTTTTCTACATGGAGAGTACCATAGAAATGTATGGTGCTAGCTCTCCATATCATACTGTTCCTCCGTATCACCTTCTCGAAATTAATGTTTCTTTTATATTTCCTTTGTTCGCAGCTATTTTAGTCCATTGCTAAAATCAATTGCAAGAAGACCAAACTCAGACGGTGTTATCGTCTTGGATGATATCGAGGAGAGAGATCATTTCATCTCAAAATTAGAGTCAAGATTCCTTTATCTTGCTGCAGATGCTCGCTCTATCATAAGGTCAGTCAAGGATCTCTTTTTTTATTATTATTATTTTAAAAGAGTTTAAGAACCATCATCCTTATAGCATTCAGGCAGGCCACGCCTGTCTAGAGAAAGCGAAGTTCTCAGCTCAGATTACACTCCAACACACTCCACGACATAACCATAAGACTAAACATTCCCAGCTTAACAAAAACAAAGGACCTATTACAGCGAGCTTGTGTTCAGGCACATAAGGCTGAACCACTTCTTCCCTTCACCACCATCACTGATTTGGCCATCCACTCCGAGCTTTGCTTTCACTTCATCAGGGACTGTCTTGGACTCCCAATCAAAGGCATGCTGGAACATGAAAGAGTCCCATTCATCCTCGACTTGTTTCAGTCAGTAAGCTGGGGTCTCCTTGTACCAATGCTCTTCAACTTTTCCACCTTCAAGGAGAACTCTTGCTTCTTGGCTGACGGACACAGAATCATCCAGGACTGGACCATTGCAGTGATTCTTAAGACTAGAATACTCATGTCCAACCAAGGAACACCCTGAAAACGCAAGGAGTTTCCAGAGCCCCCACAGGGAAGCACTTTTGTTGATCTATCTCTAATAATTGAAAGAGGGGGGGGGGGGGGGGGTGTGGGGTGGAATGGTCCCATGACAGTGAAAGATCATGGCTCTAGAAATACAGCACCAAACTGATCTAGTACACTTTGAGACCAATGAGAGGTACAACGGTTAGAAATATATCACATAGTCATGTTTTCAGTCAATCTCACTGTCTTCCTTTTCCATCTCATACCTGCCTACGGCGCTCTCTTCCTCAATCCCCAGTGATGCTTGTGGATACGGATGATAACGATATGGAGCGGTATTACAATATGGAAAATGAAAACAGTCTATTTCGAATTTCCCATATTTGTGTAATGAGGGAGTGCCCTACCAAAACCCAGGTTCACCATAGTCCGCAACAAACCAAGGCCTTTGTTGGATGCTGAATTGTACTAGGACTTGAGACTACTCTCCCATGTATACTTGTAATCTTTCAGCCTCAGGCCTAACTGAACTCAAAAGATAGCCCCATCGTCATGCGGCCCTTAGGTCTTCCCTTACCATGAGCTAGCTTTGATACCCGTTGTTAGTGCTAGCGGATCCGGTCTAGCTTGCTATACCTACAAGTCGGTGTCCAAGGTCCACTAGAGCCCACAACAAACCAAGTTCTCTGGCCTAACTCAACCAAAAGGCAACCTAATGCTGAGGAGTGCCTCCATCTTATATGTTCTACTACCCCACCACCAGTTTCGGTATGGGACTAAACCTAACAAAACAGTTGTGAAATTGTTTGAAAATGATAACTTTTATATTTTGCTAAAATTGGAAACGATATCGTAGTATGGAAACTACATAGAAACGTATTGAATTTCCCAAACCCACTTTCATCCCTACTTGTGAAGGCAACTGGCAACCACAGGCTGGGGACCTCAACTCTGCTACTAAAATCTGTCTCATCGTCTAGGAGTTGCCTCTGGCCTGCCCCCGCCTGCTGCCCAGACTGAGTGACACAGTACATTCTCTGCTACCAGGTGATCCGGCAAAGCCACCTGCTTCTTGGGTGGCACTGGCAGAGGAGGCGAATAGGCGGGGGTTGCAGCAGCGTGAGGGAGGTGAAGGTGCCATGGTGAGGTTGCTTCACCAATCTCCACTGGTACTGGAACCAACCACGACACGGCTCGAGCATGTTTGAAGTGATTTAATTCTAAACTGATTGGATTTAGGTCTAATCGTTGATTGATACTGAGCTGCTACATCAGGTCGGGAGCAATTCAATGCCTTGCTTGTCCCTGTGTGTGCGGATTCAATTTGGAAGAGAAATTTAGTTGAGATCTGAAACTGGGTGCTAGTCTACATTGTTGTGAAGAAGTTCATCCAATGGTAGGGGCAAGTGATCTGGAGAGTGAGACAGGCTGACAGAGAGGAATGTGTGTGATCGGACATTATGGTGGAAATTGCTCCTTAGACATGTCACAGTAGCAGTGGTCTGAAAACAATGAAGAGTGGAGGAAGAGGTGCTCAGGCATCTGTCAATGGTGAAGAAGACAGGATAAATGGAGTCAATGATGGATGGACAGAACTCTAGGAAGACTGACAGAGTGGTACATTTCTGAATAGCGCAATCTTTCAGTGACATTAGTGTACGGGTCACTTAAGTGGTATATTTCTAAAACCATGATCTTTTGATGTCCCCAAACCAATTTTCCTTAAATGTCCATTTGCTAAATTGATTATATTCTTAGTCAGCTCACTGTAGGTCATCATTTTCTTAAAGCTTTTACAAGAACATTTTGCACTTTTCTCTGATTGTTTTCATAGGAGGTGGAGACCATCATACAGAGATGTCTTGCTTAGAGTAAGAAAAAAAAACTTGGTGTTCGGTGCTCTAGCAAATTGTGTACTGCAGACCTTGAGGCAGAAATATTTCTTCACCTTGTGGATGAATATTCAAGGTACTTACCCATAAGCATACCTTAAAAAAATTCCTTGGATAAGCATTAGATTTGTATCCTCATACAACATAGTATACTATGCTAGTTTTCAGCCCATACAACTCTATTCATTCATTAAATGTAGATCCTCTAGTGAGTCCACTATTCTCAAAGTATCTTTGAATTTCCCCACGTCAGCCATAAGAAAGACCGACTTTCATTTCCATGGGATAAACAAAAATCTTCAAAAGAAACCTCTAGAGCTGGTGCAAACAACTGGAAGGTGCTTACTGATGTGACTTGGAGGATTGGAACAAAGGGAATGGAAAGTACCTTTCTAAAGGTTCTTTGAAATCCTCATTTTTCTATCCTTTTCCTTTCTAATCCTCTATTTTTTCACTAATTTAAATTTTCTTCTTTATGGAAGGGTGGTAGTGCATTGACTTTGAAAACGATATATGAATCGGTATGTTATAGTCTTTATTTTGAAATATTGAATAGTATTCCCTCATTCTAAATTGTAAGTCGTTTTTGGCTTTTGGCTTTTGTTGTGCACCTAGATATACGCTGTGTATACATAGTAAAAATTATGTATCTAGAAAAGCCAAAAGACCTACAATTTGGAATAGAGGGACTACTTGTTCTTACTGCATTATTGTTTTTCATTGATGTCACTTACCATTATGTTAGTTAGCCAGTAGACTGTCTGGAAAAACTGCTGAAGGAGGCTGCAAATTATGAGATAAAAAGAAAGAACTTGTCAAGCAGGTATACCTATTTGTATTGATATTTTTTGCTATATTGTTCCTGATTTTATGTGTTCATTTGGAAATTGTTTTGACTGACCAATATATCCTTTCAGCTGTTCCATGCTGTTTTTGCTCGAATTACCTATAGTGTTTCTTATCTTAATATAGGGATTTTATTTTTCATTTGCATATCGACAAATGCATCACAACTTGTGTGAATAAACTATACTCGCACATTGCATTTGATGTTTGCTACTTCTTCCGTCCCACAGAGGGATGCAACTATGAGATGTATTTTACTTATCTTGTATCATAAATGTTAGTAATCTTTAATATAACTTTGATGAAACTTTAAAGTGTTTGGCTCCTCGAAAAGTGAGAAGTGCATCCTTTTATAGACAGAGAGATGCCATCTTAATTGAATTAATTTTGGGAAGTACTGATATTTTCCATGTACAGGGTGGGTGGTTGGCTGCTGTTAACCTGGAGTCTAGAGCTGGTTTGCTTGCAGCTAGGCAGGTAATATGATCTTCTGTTATTAGCAAGTACATATGTCCAATCCTCACACATAAAGATTGCACCATTCAGGTGTCACATTTCAATAGTCCTTGAATATTTGCAGGGTTTGGCTCGTGCAGCATCGAGATATGTTGGACTCAGGAGTGTCATGACATTTCTTGGACCAATGTATGCTTCTTCTAGTAAATCTGAAACTGTTACTTCCCATTTTGTTTTTAAGAAAACAATTATTAGGCTCTGAATAATTCTACCACATTTCAAACACCGCTGTTATTTTGAGCAGTTTAAATTGTTCAATTTTTGTTTATTGCTGGATGATGTTTTAATTGCTTCATAAACCTTTAGTATGGACCTTGGGCCACAAACCATAATCAGAATCCCTTCGTGGAGTGGTGTATCATGCCTTATTATTAGTAATTAATATCCTTTCTTTACACTTAAATTTGCTCAGATTGTGGGGGGGCTCTTGGCTGATATTGTGATTCAAATGCTGGGCACGGATTATGCTAGGATCGTTCAGGCAATCTATGCATTTGCTCAGGTAAAGTTCATGTTACTTTCGCCCATCTTCTCCGGCAACGCATTTTCCATCTCTAGCTGCATTGATTTATATTTCTTCTTCTGAACAGATTCGTCTGACTCGGACAAGTTACATAGAACCTGATGAAGAATGACCAGAGTGCGATCGTTACTGGACTAGCATAACTGGCATTCTGATATAAAATTTATCACCGCCCCCATACTGTGCATTTTAACCATGAAGATCACCATCTGCTTCTGCGGATTCCGGTGCAAATACTACACGGGACAACAAGGTTCGGCTTCAGGCTTTGATGTACTGCTAATGGAAGTGCATATAAGGGACATACGAGCGGTTACAAGACGTTGGTCGCAGGGACAGTCACAGAGCACAACAGGCCTCTCTCTGATTGAAAATTCGAGGTAAACCTTAGCAAAACCAACCTAATTGTGACAATGGAAATATAGTACTGTAGTGATTAACAACGAGCTCCAATGGCCATTTGGGCGACCTACCCTGTGAGCGCGGAAGTTGTGACTGAATTTACTTCCGCTTCACACTTACACGGGGCCCGAAGATGTAGACCATGCATTCCGCTCTGCTCCAGTGCTCCGGTTGAATATTGTAAAATATTGCTCCCTATCCTAAACTATTTCCTCCTAACGTTCGGTTAGGCAAGGCAGATCTCATTGACATACCCTGATGACACAATCTACAGACATGCTTGTATTCAACACAACAGTGCAGAATTTGCATGTAACACCCTACCTGTTTCCTGTATATAGAAGGGCTACAGATTCATGATCATCACCTGAAGTGAATTTTATCATGGTGCTTGCTTGCTAATGTCAAGTCTCGGAGATGTCTCAAACTATGTTTTTCATCTTTTCTTGATAACTTTAAATTCGAAATGCGCTTTTGGGTGCATCGAACTCGATACATTTTTTTTTCAATGGAAAGAGCTATCGGCAACAATTAGCCTAACAAGAGCTGGCGGCAACAATTAGCCTAACAATTAACGCCACTGTGAAGCGTTTACAGATAGCATATCTGGAAAGTACAAGGTTTTGCTAGCAAAGTTTTACAGAACAAGAGCAGAGGAACCATGCATGCTGCGAGCGGCATGTCTAGAAGGATGTCGAGCCACATTGTTTACAGCGCTCGCCGTGATCACGCGCGCACACTCCTTCACCAGACCGTCCAAGCTTTCTAAATCCTGGGCACTTACCGCGTGAGACCGGGGCGCCGATGGAACCACTACGGCGACCCTCCCTCGCAGTCGCACACCGTACGCCATAAAGCGCGCAGGCGAGCGCCTGCACCACCAGCTCCGCTGGCGTCCGGCGACATGGCCGCTAATAAGACGACGACGATGGTGATCAGCCTGGGGGAGCTCGCGGCGGCGGAAGCGCGGCGAGATGCTGTTCCGGTTCGAGTCCTTCTGCCAGCCCGGGTACCCGGCGCCGCTCGCCGGCGGGGGCGCCTTCAGGGACAACGTCAGGGCGCTGCTCGGCCTCGCGCACCTGGAGGCCGGCGGCGCGCATGGCGACACCAAGTGCTGGTCGTTCCAGCTCGAGCTGCACCGCCACCCGCCCACCGTCGTCAGGCTCTTCGTCGTCGAGGAAGTCGTCGACGCGTCGCCGCAGCGCCAGTGCCACCTCTGCCGTCACGTCGGTACTCTCCGCGTTGCTGCTGGCTTCTGTCGATTCCAAGATACTGAACCTTTGCATGCGATCAACGTCTGGCGTGCATGATGCATCTGACAGCCTAGTACACGACTGGAGGACGATGTCCTAGCATGGGCTCTTGAGAAACATGGAACATACTCAGTTAAATCAGCTTATAGGTTGCTGAAGCAGGAGCAGACGGAGCAGGCGATGCATACGATGACAGAGGCATCGAGTTCTACCAATACATCGATCTGGGGCTACCTTTGGAAGTTGGAGGTACCACCCAAGGTTCGTGTTTTTTGGTGGCGGGTGCTACACAATGCCCTTCCTTCAAAATCAGAATTGAAGAGACGGCACGTCGCGAAGGAAAGTTTCTGTGAGATGTGTGGCCATGAAGATGAATCGTTATTCCATGTGTTCTTCACGTGTCCGATCGCACGGAGGTTCTGGAGGGAAGTCAAGATGGTCATGGGAATGTCGATCCCGGATCTGCATCCAGTCACTTGGGCGTGGGATATCCTGACTCCAGATGCTTGCAAAAGAATGGTGCCGGAAACGGTGGTCTGTGGTGCTTGGGCACTCTGGACGGGGCGTAACAGGCGTAACCATGGGCGCAAGACGTGGGAACCGGGAGCTATAGCCCGTTTCATCTCATCCCTGATGGAAGACCTGGCGTCTTTGAAAAAGCCGCCGACGACCAAGTCTCTAGGGCTGAGGATGAAGTGGAAGAAACCGGAGACGGGATGGGTGAAGATCAACTCTGACGCGAGCTTTTCTCAGAACTCGTGCACTGGGAGTGCGGGTGTGATCGTGCGCGACCACGCTGGCCTCGTGTTAGGAGGTATGGCAAGATGGTTGGAGGATGTACCTGATGCGCTGACATGTGAAGCTCTGGCGGCGAAAGAAGGTATGGAATTAGCAATGGAATTGGGAGTGGAGCGTGTCATCTTGGAGGTCGACTGCCAGGTTCTGTCAAATCTCCTGATAAGTCCGACTCCGGCCACCTCTGTTATTGGTGGTCTTTGTTTCGACATAATAGAGCTAGGCAAGAGTTTTTCTGATTTTAGAATTTGTTGGACCCGAAGGGAGGCGAATTCAGTGGCGCACGTTTGTGCTTCGATTGTGTCGGCCACTGAACGCTGTCTCTTTTGGATTGATTGTATTCCGGACTGGCTAGTTAATCTAGCAAAATGCCGATTGTACTCTTGCTATGAATTAATGAAAGCTCTGTTACCCAAAAAAAAAAAACACTGCTACTAATTCCAAAAAAATCGCCAATACAACGAACAGTGGGCTAAACTCTGATCTGCAGAAACAAAACTACACCGATCGAACAACTCGGTCACTGTAAGATATATATGCTCACTGCCAGGAAAATCCCCGTGGTGTTTCAGGTTGGGGTCGGAATCTGATCTGCAGCAAGAGGTTTCACTTCGTGCTGCCCAAGAGGGAACTGTCAGTGGAAGCGGACGGCCTGCACTACGGGATCAACCACGGCCCGGACAAACCGTCCATAGGCACGGCGACCTCCAGGGGCCACCTGCTGCACGGCGTGGTGCACCTCAACGGCTTCGGTCACCTCGTTGCCCTGCACGGCTTCGAGGGCGGCTCCGAATTCGTCGCCGGCCACCAGATCATGGACCTCTGGGATCGCATATGCTCCTCCCTGAACGTCAGGTGTGTGCAACGTTTGTTATTATGCTCCATGCGCTGCATCTGAGTTCATGACGACTAGTGTTTCGTTTGGTTATTATATGCATTGCAAGGAAGGTGAGCCTCGTCGACACGTCGAGGAAGGGGTACATGGAGCTGCGGCTGCTCCACGGCGTCGCGTATGGCGACACTTGGTTCGGGCGGTGGGGATACAGGTTTGGCCGGCCCAGCTACGGCGTCGCGCTGCCGTCGTACCAGCAGTCGCTGCACGCGCTCCAGTCGGTGCCGCTGTGCGTGCTCGTTCCGCACCTGTCGTGCTTCAGCCAGGACCTCCCCGTGGTGGTGACCAAGTACCAGGCCATCAGCGGCCACAAGCTGCTCAACCTCGGCGACCTTCTCCGCTTCATGCTGGAGCTGCGGACGCGCCTCCCGGCTACCTCCGTCACCGCCATGGACTACCGCGGCATCATGTCGGAGGCCTCGTGTCGGTGGTCGGCCAAGCGCGTCGACATGGCGGCCCGCGCCGTGGTGGACGCTCTCCGCCGCACCGAGCCGCCCGCGCGGTGGGTCACGCGGCAGGAGGTGCGCGACGCTGCGCGCGCCTACATCGGCGACACGGGCCTCCTCGACTTCGTGCTCAAGTCCCTCGGCAACCACATCGTCGGCAACTACGTCGTGCGCCGCGCCATGAACCCGGTCACCAAGGTGCTCGAGTACTGTCTGGAGGACGTCTCCAGCGTGCTCCCGGCGGTGGGCGGCGGCGTGCCGAGCAACGGCGGTGGCGGCAAGATGAGGGTGCGGTTCCAGCTCACGCGGGCGCAGCTCATGAGGGACCTGACGCACCTGTACCGCCACGTGCTCAAGGAGCCGAGCCAGGCGCTCACCACCGGCGCCTTGGGCGCGATCCCCGTGGCAGCGCGGATGGTCCTGGACACCAAACACTTCGTCAAAGATTACCACGAAGGTTTCGCTCCGATCAACAGCGTTGGAGTTGGGCACGTCCACATGAACCTGTGTTGCACGCTGCTTGTGAGGAATGGGAGCCCGGAGCTGGTGGCGCCGTACGAGACGGTGACCCTGCCGGCGCATGCAACGGTGGGCGAGCTCAAGTGGGAGGTGCAGAGGCTGTTCAGGGAGATGTACCTCGGCCTGAGGACATTCACTGCCGAGTCCGTCGCCGGGGTCCTCGGCGTCAGCCAGGACGCTTGCCCGGTGCTCGAGCTGATCGACGTGGGAAGCGCCGTGATGATCGAAGGGACAGTCGTCGAGCAGCAGCTGCAGCTGGCGGATGAAGGCGTCCAGCTGGGGAACGAGGCGGCGGCGGCGGCTGTGAGCGAGGGAGGCGGCGACAGCGAGAGGATCGTGGACTGCGCGTGCGGAGCGGACGACGACGACGGGGAGCGCATGGCGTGCTGCGACATCTGCGAGGCGTGGCAGCACACCCGGTGCGCGGGGATCAAGGACACCGACGACGCCCCGCACGTCTTCGTCTGCAACCGCTGCGACAACGACGTTCTGTCGTTCTCTCCATTGAGCTGTTAGAAACTGCTATAGCCCCGGACTAGATAAAACGCATCACACTTGAGATTTGCAAAGAATCTGAACTTCGGTCAAAAGGAAATCAACTTGACATCGGGAAATCCAACTTTGAACTTGTTGGAAAATAGACAGAACTTCCATCAAGAAAAATCCTACTTATTTGAACTTCCAATAAAAATCAACTTAGCACTCCGGTTAAACTTTGTAACTTCATAAAAAATAACGTGTTCGGTTCATGACTCATGAGCAAACACTCTTAGTTGTTCTAGTACAAATAAAATGATCCACATAGACTACGCAAATGATCCACATAGACTACGCAATGTTTTGACTACTACACACAATGTAAACTATCACTACTTGTTGTTTGCACAAAAACTTTTCCGTTCATCATGTCTCACATTTGTTTCCTCTTCCTCTTCCTTTTTAACATGGATCGTCTTTTTTTTCTCCCCAAACATATGTAGCTTCGCAAGTCACTATAACAAGTGTAGCACATGCTTTTTTTTTTTGATCCTACGTGGCATTCTGATTTTTTTTTTTTTAAAAGAAGCAGCAAGGTTGGGAAGGCCTAAATGGTGCGTTGGTTCCTCTGCGAAAAGATTGGCAAAGAAACGTGGCAACATTTGTCATTCAAATACTTTTCGAGTTGAAATCTTTTGTTTGTCACGGCAGAAGCATTTTAGTTTCTCAACCGTTGTTTTGTTATTCCTTTTTTTGTGAGGATTTTTTTGTTATTCTTGTTTTATTGGAGTCTAGTTGTTTTTTCTTTTATTGTATATCTCCACTTCTTAATTCAGTTTTAATTATGACGTGTCATTTTTTGATTGGTTCAAAATCTAGTTGATAGAATAGCACATAATCATTTGATTGTTCTGTAGCCACTCAAAAATTTAGGGTTTAGGCAACCAGATTAGAATTCCATGACTTCTTATCGGTGCCGGCCCAATCTCAATAGTTTGATAAGCCCACTCGATAGGAATACAAGATCCTATATGTTTTACTTCTTGGCGCCAACCCAAAATATTTTGGCGCCAATGGTTACAAAAAATTCTCCTTTTAAGAGTACTAGTCACTAGGCAATTGCCCCACAGTGCCCCAGATCCATAATCCTCTCGCGTCTGGAGGAATGGGGGAACTGCTCGAGGGAACCGATGCCTCCGGCGCCAAGAGGGCAAAGACGTCGCCGGCGCCGCCGGTAGCCTCCCTCGGCATCGACCTCCTCGGTGCGATCCTCCTCCGGCTCCCCGACATGGCGTCGCTCGCCAGCGCCGCTCTCGCCTGCAAGCTCTGGCACCGCGTGGCCTCCGACCCCACCGTCTTCCGTCGCTTCGACGCCCTCCGCCGGCCCCCGCTCGCCGGGTTCCTCCTAACCGACCGCGGTGGTACGCGCTTCCCCACCGTTCTCCTAACGTGCTCTTCGTGTGGGCCACCCGCAACCCCAATCTGGACGCGGCGGCCGCAGACGGGGATTTCCTCTTCGAGGACGTCCCTGCTGTCGATTCGGTCGCCGAGGAGGAAGGGTACGACTGGGACGAGTGGCGCCTCCGCGGCTGCGACGGCGGTCTCCAACTCCTCTCCCGTGGCTACGACGGGCTCGACCTCGCCGTCTACGACCCCATAGCGCGGACCGCCGTCTTCCTCCATGTTTTTGATGTGTTCCTCTATTCGTCGCACATGGTCCGTTATGCCATTGTTGTCGATGAGTCCGACGGCTCGTTCCTGATCATCGGCATACGCTATCACGCAGACATCTACTCCTCCCGCACTGGCAAATGGACTAGATCGGAACCCCGTGAGCTGTATAGTTTTCGCTGGTGCCACGGCGACGGCATGCGTGCTGGGCGGTTCGCGTACTGGCGATCCAACACGAACAAACGCAGCTACTGTAATCCCGTAGAGAGTATCCTGGTGCTGGACACGACTACCATGGAATGGTCTATCATCAAAGCTCCATTCCCCGTAGAGGAGTCCTACTGTGTGGCTGACATGCCGGAGCATGGCGGGCTGTGCCTCGTGTCTAGCAAGGAGCAATGCCTGCAGCTTTGGTTCCGCAACAGCATCGGTGAATGGGTGCTCATGAAAAGCATCTCTTTGCTGAATGATTGGATGAAGAAGATACGCCGTGATGAATGGATGAAAAGGTTGCGCATACTGGCAGTGAGGGCCAGCTATGTCTACATGGAGTTCTGGTCAATAAGGAAGCCTAATTCCTACTTTCTTGTGCTCAATCTGAGAACCAGGAAGATGACAGTGTTCAGCAACAACGCAGAAGACCCTCATAGAGGTCCTGCATTTCCATTCTTCATGCGCTTGGAGCCTCTGCTTGGACCAGATGAGGTTCAGAATGTTCGTCTTAACGGTGTTTGATGCAACGTAGTGGGTAATCTTTGATCTCATCATTATCTTTGTTTTTCTTCTGTTCTAATCTATTGATCATGCTATTTAATTATTTTAAATCTTTGTGAATTCTACAAATGCTGGTGTAAATATGTTTACTTCGTACAGGAGGCAAATTATATTTCCTAATATGTCATCCTTATGTAGGCTGTTTAGTTTATCTAATTGTGACTTTATACCAAAGTGATTGGGCTCAAGTTGTGGCTATCTTGAATTTTGAGCCATTGATAATGTTGGTAGATTTCAGTAAGAAATACTCTGTTGTTTATCTTCAGTTCATTTTTCAAACTTATTGCAAATCTGATGCTCCAGTCAAACACAATAAATTTTTAGGTGAGAATTGATTACTTCTTGTTCTTGATATTCAAGTGCTATCGAGAAATAATTGGCTCTTGTTGTTAGTACACCGCTAGATAGATGGCTTCAGCCATTCGAAGTTCGGCTTACAATCTGCTGTTAGCTGCCACTTTATTCTCTGCAAATAGATGCACTTTAGTTCAGATGGCTTTCAGGAGATCAATCTACATGGAAGTTTTAACTGTTAGTAGTTGATCATAATTATCTATCTTGTGATTTGAACTATATATGTTATGTATATGTGTCTCGAAATAAACGGTCAACTGCTTAACATATATTTATCAACTTACATTAACCAAGGTCAACTGCTTAATGTATGTTGACTACACTTTAGCATATGTTTAACCACGAGATCTTTCATCTTATCATATTTAGTACTGCATGCTGATGCATTTTTGTATTGTGCGTGTTTCAGGGGCCCATTGAGTTTTTATATTTTGTGGTGGCATAGATTTCTACAGGTACTTCATCAATTCATAGCTCTTGTGTTGTGACCTTTTCATTCTGATTCATAAACTGTTAATAATTCACTTTGCATGCTGCTCTGCACAAACTAAAAGTAATTCCCCTGCATTTCAGGTTAAGTTATTACTTCTAAGCTTTGGTAAGCCATCTAAGATAATCTTTGGGCATGGAACTGCTGCAGCTGGTTTAATAATTAAACCATCCATTCCTTCTGATATCTTGGAACCTTCTCCAAATTTTACATTGAAGTGCAGCTTTATTTGGATCCATATAAACTATGTTTTTCAGCAATAGCTTTCATGTAATCTGGGACCAGTTATTTCCAATTTTCTGAATTTAGTTAAACTTTTATGTGAACCTGGATGGCTTAATTTAATTTCAGTGTCATGTGTGCTACTTGTCTGTGAGATTGTGACAACATAATTCAGCTGAAATGCTATAATCCATAAGTTGCATCTATAGAAGCACATGCTATTTATGCATCAGTTGCTTAATCTGTTTCTTTTGGTAGACTATTAAAGCACAAAACTGAACATCAGGTTCAACACCCTGAAACGAGGGTATGTTTTTACAGTCCCATGCATTGCAGCATTGTTTCTTCAAGTTTGCCTTGCCAGCCTCTGATAACTCCATATTGTAATTGCCCATGATTTAGCTGTGGAAACATAATGCAATTGTCATGTTTTTTTTTATTCAGACTTAGTGGCTGGCACTTTTTGTGTCATTGACTTTGATTGTTCGGTTTGCAATTTTCTTCCTTGGTTTTGGCCTACTGAAAACAATCTACACGAAACTTCCACGGCCTTGCAGTTCTGTGCGTGACTGCTAAACTTCTGTAGCTGCTGAGCTGAAAATCATCTTCTTGATTGTAAGGTGCTTCTAAGCTTCTCTAAGCTGTTCTTTTTCTTCTGTTTGACCATTTGGGCTTCCTAGCACTGTGTTGTGGCTACGCATATTTGAGGTTGCTAGAAGAGACAAGATTTTGTGAAATTTTAGGACATAGGTCGAGTTCTTGAAAAATAACTTTGATTGACTCCCATTCACCCATCTCCAATTGTTGTTTTGGTCCTTCACATCACTAATAACCAATTCTGCGCTTTTTCTATCATGTTACCTTTATGTTTTCCCATATATTTTCCAGTGGTGTGACTAGAATTCTGGACAGATTCTGTTGGGGTGCAACAAAGCACCAAGAACCAGAATTGATTCTAGCTAATTAACCACAAAAGGACGTGGAGAAGCGTTCAGTACGAAACTAGATAGTACTATACAAACATGCATATAGATATAGTACTATACAAAATGCTGGCGCCAATAGCACGAAATACAAATGATTTTTTATTACCACACAAGCTGGCTAATTCACACAAAAACATGCTGCCCATTAACAAAGACGTACATGTAGAGTAACCAAACATGCATATCCCATCAAAAGAACTGCCACCGACTGCCGATGAATCGATGATGATGGAGACTAGAGCAGGTCCCTTAGCACCGAGATCGCTGCAGCATGCTTCTCCTACACACAAGTTTTTTTTTAATTAATTTCATAAACCCACATGCGTAGGTTGAACAACATTGAAGCCAAGCTAATTTCTTAAAAAAAACCGTGTAAATCCAGTTTCATCGACGAACACAGGTGAACTTCTCAAAATAACACACAACAGTGTAGCATATAAGCTGTTATTAGCTACGGTCACGTTCCATTCACGGATGGTTTCTGTGACTGATAAGCTGATTAATGTTGTTTCCATGTAAGAGAAAAAGTTATCTATTGTTTCTCACAGAATCGTTCCCTTGCATAGAACCAAGGAAGAAGCGCACTCTGAACATATATTGTGTACATGTTCAGACGTCAACTAAGTAAGCAAAGAGGTGTCGCACTCGCACGCACCTGGTCTCGAGCTCTGTCCCGGATGCCACTGCACACCGGCCGGCCGCTCTCGTCGTACAGTATCATCCCGCTGAACCGCGGCAGCTGGCACTTGACGCCCATCAGCACCCTCCTCTGCCATATCGGCCGCACCGGAGTGCCGCCGGACACGGCAGCGGCACCTCCGTCCACTCCGCCGCTTCTCACGCCCATGGCCCGCCGGAGCCGGAGCAGCCGCTGCCTTCTTCTGCTCTACTCCCAGCAGATCGTCGGCGTCGCCTCCCAAGATCCCGTACTCGCAGTCACCACCCCTGCACGCCGGCCACCTTATGGACGACGACGCGCCCCCGCACCGACCGGCTGCCGCCGTCGGCGCCGTAGAGCTTCTCCTTCCAGAGAGCCACGGACAGGCAGAGGCCCATGATGCGATGGAAGCACTGGATCAGGGTGCAGGGACGGCAGTGTGTAGGTAGCAGACAGTAGGGATGTAGGGTCGAGCCGCGGTTGGCTTCTTATGGCGAGCGACGCCAAGAACATCATTGATGCGCGCACAGGCTGCCCGTGAACCTTGCCGTTTGTAGTGATGCAGTGAGCGATCGCTTCGATGCTCACTCATTTACGTTTCACCGTTATCGTGGTGGCGCGCCGCGGACGTGTGACGGTGACCGAGCCAACCTCATCAGCTGGTGACTGCCTGACTTGATTTGGGTGCATCCGTGCATGTGAAGCACACGCCCAGCTCGGCTCGGCGGTGGAGTAACCGTGATGTGAGGAGCAGAGCGATCGCTTGTGCCCTTGTTCACCGATCCATCCATGACTGGGGGCTCAAGCAATCGGCCCAAAGCGACAAAACCCAGCGCCATCACTGAACAGCGTAAGTGTTGAAAGTAACAAATTCATCAAAGACCAAATGATTTTTTTTTCCCGAAAAGGCAAGACCAAAGGATTGACTGTTACTACTCTGTTGGAGCATCTCCAGTAGACCATCACACGGCATCACTTTTTTGGGCTATAGCACAAGAAATCGAGCGTCCAGCGGACTCGTCAATGGCTTTGCGCAAGCCCTGTTGCACACTCTATCGGCTATCTTCGGAGTTCGGCAACAACTAACAAGCCAAATCTGTGGGTTAGCTTGGCTCGTTATCCTCCCGCATCTGGGGCTGCCAACTAGGACCCATAGCTCACCGAGGCCAGCGGCGTCCCCGAAAAATACGGGGCCTGTTCAAAGCACCTAGTGGTGGCCTAATATTTAGTACGAAAAAAAAGAAACCAATAGCAAATGGCCTAATATTTAGTACGAAAACAAGATACCAATAGCAAATATCAATCAATATATTACTTACATCACAAAGTATAGCAAAGATAATCAAGAATTATACCTGTTCTATTACTATTACTTGAAAAGTGATATTCTTGTAGCATTCTTTGAAACGAAATCTTCAATGATATATTCATACTCAATCTTCTCCAAAGACGCCGCTCTCAAGTGCTATTAACGCCAATGCATTAAGTCTTTCTTGTGTCATTACAGTTCTCAAGTAGGTCTTCAATAGCTTCAATTTAGAAAAGCTCCTTTCTGCCGATGCAACAGTCACTGGAATAGTCAATAGAATTCTATATGCAATGGTTGCATTGGGAAAACAATCATGTCGCTTCAAAAAATTTAGAATTTCGACCAGGCCTTTATTTTCTTGTGGAATAAAATCTTGAAGAAAAATCAACTCCACATAAAGGTCATCAGCATCAATATCAGATCGTCCATCTCGTTTAAGTGCAGCCCCCAGATGATGACAACAAGATTTCAAGCTCTTATTATCCAAAGAACGCAATGCATCAGAAGTAAATAAGAAACCAAATATTTTCTTGTAACCTTGATACTGTTCAAATCTTGTAGTAAGAGAGGAAATAGCTTGATCAACAATTGCTATAAAATATTCACGTCTAAATAATTCCTCTTCAGATTCTGTGGCAGGATCTGAGTCATCCGGATCCTCATCAAAATGCCTCTTTCTTGTAGTTTTTCTTTTCTTAGGAAATGATGTACCAATATCCATGTCGAGTGCAATTTCTTTAGCTGCCTCTAGTGCATTTGAGAAACCAGTTTCTCTATACTGGTTGAAGAAAGATATTAGCCCCTGCACTTTCTCAATAGCAACATCAATTAGCATATCCTTCGATTGCAATTCTTTGCTTACTAGGTTCACAGCATATAATACGTCATACCAAATGATAATGGACACTAAAAATTCATACTCTCCAAGCTCATATTTTGCTAAACCTTTAGCCTCACTGGTTGTCAAAGGATCTTTATCACTATCAGATGCTTGAAGTAGAGCCTCTCGAATATTTGCACACTGAAACCTAATAGCTTTAACACTATCAACACGACTCTCCCAACGAGTAGATGACACTGACTTGAGAGTCAATCCAGTTATGTTATCTTTCAAAATCTGCCATTTCTTAGTAGATTTAGCAAATGTTGTGTAGATACGTTGGATGACTCCAAAAAAATCCTTGGCTTTACCACAAGTCTTGGCCATATCACAAAGTGTCAAGTTAAGGCTATGGCAGCCACAAGAAGAATAGAAAGCTCTAGGATTTGTATCCAAAAGCATTTTTGCACACCTTGATGTTTTCCTTTCATATTTGACCCATTGTCATAGCCTTGTCCTCTGATATCATCTATATCAAGACCAAGATTCTTTAGTTCTTGCTCTAGCACATCAAAAATTCCTTGACCAGTTGTATCATTTACCTCCAAAAATCCCATAAATGACTCTTCAATGCGAACAGAGCCTGAAGATAAATCCACATACCTTATAATTAAAGACATTTGTTCTTGGTGGCCTCATGTCGAGTGAGAGATAATTGCTATTATATGACTCCAAACAATTGGCTTCGTAAAAATAGGATTCCTAACGTTGGCTTCGCTAAAATATGACTCTAAACGTTTTTACTTTGGAATAATATGATTTTGAGTGTTTTAATTCATTTGGAAATTGCAAATACATGTATATCTAGTATATTTCCGTATTGACTTTTGTACCCTTGTGTAAAATCTAATCTATTCGGGCCATGCCATTCTACTCCCGTGCGTGTACGATCGATTGACACCGCACACCGCCGCCACTCCGCCGCGATATCACAGCTACTGCCGCCCGCGATCTGCAGCCCTCCGCCCTTCTTTCCCTCGTCTCTCCATGGATGGAGATCCTCCTCGCGAAGACGTCGTTTGAGTGCTGTACATCGAAGAGGCAATGGACGTCGAGGGCAGTGCCCTAGCCCAGGCCTCGGCGGCGGCGGCCGCGCAAACCCACGGGCCGTGGAGGGCCGACCACGGCTCCTGGTGGCCTGGGCGCGGCTCCAAAGAAAACCAAGCCAAAGGCGTCCGCCATGAGCGAGGAGCCGCGGCGGCGACAATCGAGGAGCAGCCATAACGCGACGGCGTGCATAGGGAGCAACCATGGCACGATGGCGTCGTCGAGAACATTTTGCACGGCCAAGCCAAGACCACGCACATCAGCAAGGAGGCGCCCACGGACCAGCACAGGCATGCACGGTACAGCCAGCGGAAGAAATACGTGTATTTAGATGCCAAATGAATTAAAACACTCAAAATCATATGTATTCCGAAGTAAAAATGTTTGGAGTCATATTTTAGCGAAACCAACGTTAGAAATCCTATTTTTGCGAAGCCAATTGTTTGGAGTCATATAATAGCAATTATCTCGTCAGGAGTACAATCTAGTATGACAGAGAAATATTTTGCTTCCTTAATTTTCTTAATAATTTCAGATTTAATAGCGAGAACCAAGCAAATGTATCAACTCATTTTGAATCCTCGGACCAAGATAATGGACATGAGTTTCATCATTTGTAATTCGACGAACATGTTCCTGAATAAGCTGGATCAAATTCAGCCAACATTTCTACCAAGCCCAAGAAATTCCCATTGTTGTCTTCATATAGTTTGCTATTATGACCACGAAATGCCAGATTATGTTTGCCAAGAAATTTTACAATAGCCACTATTCTGAAAAGAACTTGTCGCCAATGCTCCTTTTCTTTCTCAAGTTGTCGCTGAGACAATTTATCAATAGTTTGGTCCTTCTGCAATCTATTACGCAATTCATACCAAGCTGACATATTCGAAACATGATCTGAACTTGTCTCATGCTCTCTAAGTCTTTCACTGAGATGTGCCCAATCATTAAATCCATTAGTAGCCAAATTACCTTTTCCATGTCCTTTAGTGAATATTTTACAACTAAAACAGAATACTCTGTCAAGTTCTTTGGAATACACAAGCCAATCTCTATCGTACTCCTCTCCATTTGGTAGAATTCTAGTGTAGAATAATGCAGAAAACCTTCTAGAAAATCTATCCTTAGGACCTTTGTGGATTGACAAATCTCTTTTTTCGGGCCCTTTTTCTGCTAGGATATCAATCTGTTTAGGATCTAGGGAATCCCAATACCTTGGATCAAAAATATCTGGCTGAAAAGAAGCATCATCAACATTTGCTGCACTATTAGGAACTTGCTCAACAATATTTTCTATCTCTGGCTGACCATCACCAGGATTAGGATCCTCAGCATTTTCTGTATCTTGTGCAGTACCCTGCCCAGCTACAACATTATTGGGAGAAGAAACTTGTGGTTCTCTAACAATAAACCTCTCCATAGCTCCTTTTTGAGACTGAGCTAATTCCTCAATTCTCTGTTTTTTCATGCGCTTTTGATGTCCCGATTCATATTTTCTAATCCGATTTGAAGAAGATATGACTTGCAAGTTGGAAAAATTACCCTAGATCAATTTTTGTATAAGGATAGATTTGACAACGCAGATTAATAACTAAATAAAAAGGTGTTGGATATGGAATTTACCTGACGTTGGGATCTCCTTCTCCAACCTGGACTGGACAGCGACAATCTCTCAGACGGCGAGGGCGAGCCAGGAGGCGAGGCCGAGAACTTCTGTCCGCGGCAGCGACGAACTGATGAAGTCGAAGGGCCGACTGCCGAGAACCTGAACCGTCGTCCGTCTGCCAGAGGGCTGCGTGCGAAAGGCCAAAGGGTTACGTGAAATTGGTAAGCTGCGGCGGCATCGTACGTACGTATCCTGAAGCTCACCATCGGACTCCAACAGGCCAAGTTTGGGCCAACTTAGGCTGATTTTTAATCAGAAAAAAGCCCAAAACCATTATATATACTTAGTATACTTTGTAAAATTTGGGGCCCATGATTTTTGGGGGCCCTGTTCGGTCGCCCAGCCCGCACGGGCCCAAGGACGCCCCTGATGGCTCTACCACCTTCGATCAGCTGGGGACAGATGTACGAAAAGTCGCGTACGTTATCATCATCTCTACCAGATTTTTGCTGAAGGTCCGGCCTACGAAAACATTCAGGGAGAAAGAATCTTTGCTCCAGACGTACTAGCAAAGGAGCATGCAAGTGCGCACCAATCCTAGCTACTACTCCCTCCGTCCCTTTATGTATGTCGTCCGGGGCGTGTGCGTAAAACACCGGTTTTTAGAGACAAACATTTAGGGACAGAGGGAAAACTCTCCTACTACTTCACTCCGATTCCTACCGAGACGCACGTCCCCAGTCACTTCGATATCTCATTTTCCGCTTGTCAATCTCCTCCCTATCATGAGTTCATCAGTGACCACCAGCAGTGACAGTGAGTGACCACGGCCGGCCAGCCAGTTGCTGCTCGCTGCCCTCCTCTCCTTTTGGTGCTGTCGAGTCCCTTTTCAGCCGATCGCCACCGTCGCATGTGCCCCCATTGCCCTCACGCCGTAGTGGTGGCTCAGCCTCTCTCGGCATGTCAGTTCCCAACAGAGATTAATGAAACAAAAAGAGACGGGGCCGGGAAAAGACGGAGACGACGAGGGACGGGGACGGGGAGGGCAGGAAAGAGAGGTGGCATCTCGATCAGCCTTCTCAGACGACTCTGAGTGAAAGAAAAGAAAGAACCCTACAAAGCTAGGGTCCTGTCCTCCTCGAGTCCTCGTCCCGGCCTTGCAACGCAAAAGAACAGAAAGCAGAAAAGAGGAAAGGCTAGATGGGTTGTCTCACTAGGGACACAGGACAAAGGGAGACCCCCTACTCTACTGGCAGGAGAGAGAGAAACTGAGAAAGCAAGGCCACTTTCTTTCAGCCTTTTCCATTTGCTTCAATGATAAGTCATATTTGTTTGCTGCCATTTCCTTTTGTTGTGTTGTTCCAACCAAGAGTTACACCGTTTTATTTGTTGTCCCAAGAAAATTAAACCAAAAAGGAAAGAAGGATTTGAAGCATCTACCTGCAAAAGTTATGTATGAATAATGGATCATCGGATGCATGGGGCACAATGGTACATTGGTTCAGTTAGCTTTTGTGTTGTGGGCTAATGCATGTTTCTTCGGATGAAAGTTATGCCTGAATTATTCAGAAGGTTGGTTGGATCCCCTTCCAAGTTCTTTGCCCAAGCTACAGCCTACAGCGCCGGGCTCCGGCATGCATGCTAATCCTCTTCGCCCCTGGACACACAACACAACACAAATCTAGTAGGGACGACGCTGGTGTGTAGAAATGACTTGATGAGAGACGAGACCACAGTCTGTAGATGTAGATGTAGATGTAGCCCCCAAACAGGCCATGTGAGTGCCTCGTCACTGTGGTGCCGTAAGGTCAAAACAATTGCGATGATCTGCAGGCTGATTTCGCCCCGCCATTCCCTCGATCTGCAGGTCGTCGCTTGGAGAAACTTTAGCTGACGCACACGCCAGCTTTTGTTTCTTGTGAAGGCGATTAAACTGCGTTTAGTTATTTTGCGATGCAAAAGGGGGCTATTTTTCCAGTTTAGTGTTACTACTATTGGATTGTAACATTCCGGTTACAATTTAGGACATGTTCGTTTCAGCTTCCAGGTTGTAACAACTTTTAGAGTTAAAATGAACTTGGCCAAAACCGACCAAATCCTTTATAATAATAATAATAATAAAATTGTTGAGTCTTCTGGATTTCCGTTGTCTATCTATCTCAATCTCCGGATTTCCTTGTTCAAACAAGCCCATTTCACCATTCGCCATCGTCTGTGCTTCAATCTTGCGGCCCAGCTAGGCGCACACCTACGCGCTTAAGTCAGCATGGCCTTCAATCCTGCGGCCCAGATCGGCGCACGCTTCCCCGACACCCGCGACGCATCGGCCCAGCACTTTTTCTGGCAGACGAGATATCTATACCTATATATACCTAATAAAGAGAGAAAATTTCTTGACCAATTATTTTTGGGTCTGCGCTCCCACCTCTGTTTTGTGTCCGCCCGGTCTTTTTCTATCCGGAGTCGACGCCGTGCTCGGATCCCACGCGGACTGTTGTTTGCTCGTAGGATTTTGCTCCGCTCCTCATCATGTCGTCCACGCTGCTCCTTGCCGTGTCGAGCCAGAGTGCCGGACGCCGCTGCGCTCCTTGACAAGTTGGTCGCGTCGGAGGAACGGCAAGACCGCAGGACCCATCCGTCGCTCACAACAGCACTCATCGGCCGCAGAGGTTCTCTCAGGAGCATTGCTGCATGTTAACTTCCCTTTGGTTCCGGCGAGATGTTGAAGCGCATGTCATCGTCGCCAGCCACAATACACCTTGGCCCTTCCGGCACAGCACCCGTGCAGGTGGCCTGGTCAGCCGAGTGTTCATCTGATTGTTTTGTGGGTGCTGATTTCATGGTTTGCCTCTAATTGTGGTTGATATTCCGTGCTTCGTTTTTGTGTTCGTAGCCTGCCATCGTCTGCAGTTTAGGTGTTTGTTGAAATGTGCGTTCAAGAAAATCTGTAAAGGGAAATCAAGAAAACTAAATATTTACTATCTAATAGCCACACAATGGTATACACAAAATTGTTTATCGTTGATCCTAGCTAGGTGCAAAGCATTAAACGAGCAGAGACAAATCTCCGTCTGGCGGGTTGTACAACATGTCTTTATGCCTGTTTATATGATTTAAAGATAGTAGAAGGGAGGGGACGCCAGCGGCCTCACGGTGGCCACGGTAGTAAAAAAGATTTCGTTCATCCGATTTTGGATCTACGGTTCTCGGTGGTTGGCCCATCGGCGGGTGAACAGGAGTTCGGCTGGGCCTGGTCACGTACAACCGGTAGGATGTTGTCGAGCGTCCATTGGCTGCCAGTGCTCGTTGTCGAACCGTGGCTGGTTGGCTTCGTCCGGGCCCATGTGCAGTAGCAGCTGAGCTCCACTGAGAGTGTTGGGCACTATGTCTGTGCGCCAGTTGCTGCCCCGGAGGCACTGCTTGCTGGGCTCCACTGCATTCTGTCAACTCTGGGGCCTGTGTCTCAGCGAGAGTCGTGTGTGGCCGCTCGGTGCGTTCGGGTCTGTCGGCCCTGGTGTGATGGGATAAAAACGTCGCCAGCAGCTCTTTTCCTTCTCCCATTCCGTCTGGCCGTTCCTCCAAGGTGAGCGCCGCCGGTTGTCCTTTCCTCGCCTTTTGCTACGTTTAGCTGGTGTCGGCTCCTTTTGATTTTTTCTCTCGGTCGTGCAGCGGCGCGCTGCCTCTGTAGGGTGCTGCGGGAGTGTCCACCAGGTGTCAGATCTGTGGCAACGGGTGCTCCATCTGCGCTAGGGCCTGGGGCTGCATCCGGTGCTGCGGGACGTCCGCCGGCTCGTGGTGCCCTCGTCTCGGCAGTGGCGTGCCTGCTTCATCTGTATCCTGATGTCTTCACCGAGGATGAAGACTGGCGTCCAAAGGTACACAATCTTTCTTCGTTCCTGTACTGTCTTCTCTGATCTTGGTCCACAGCCCCCCTTTTCTCTAACCTTTTTTTTCCTTGTCTTACCTCTCCAAATACTATCTAGGTTCAAGCCATTTTTAGAGTGGACAAGGGGATCTTTGCTCTTGCAGCCGGTGATTTGTGTTAGTGTGCCCCGCCTCGCGTGTTCTCGTGCACCTCGCTAGGGAACTCGCGAGGTTGTAAGCTTAAACTCCTTTTTCTCTTAATGCGAACGGGCCAAAGTGCCCGGTTTTCGAAAAAAAAAATCTTTGCTCTTGCAGCGGAGGAGTTCAAGCTAACCATCCAAGAAGAAGACATCCATCCAGATCTATGGTGACATGTACGTGACAAAAGTAAAGATTGCCAATGTCCTCTCCAAAGAAACGTACGAGAAGGAAACAAGAGAGTTTGCTGGAAAGCCTGTACCCACCAAAACACTATCCATCCAGAGTGCCTATAGTGCGGTTGTGAAATATCTTGAAGAGGAAAAACTAATCACAGTAGACGATTACAAAGCCAAGAATGTTTCCCAGTTGAAATATAAAAAATTGTACTCTAAATCATGGTCAATGCTATTTGAATACAGAGCAAACAAACTCACAGACGCTGCTCTTGCAAACTACAGAAAACTGCATGGCTTCCTATGCTTCCGCCGGCTAGGCACTTCTTGCCGCCGCAGCAGATATCCCATCACCAAAAAAAGAAATCACGTCGTCACGCCGCGAATGCTGCCCTGGAAGAAGGTTTGGCGTCCATCGTCAGCAAGCTATCACAAAATCTGCAAAACATGTGTGCTCAGTTGATTGCTCTTCTTGAGAGTCCAGATGAAGCCAGCTACAAGACTTCATCTAAGTTTGTGTACTGGTGATGTTGCTTTTGTAATGCACGCGTTGTACCCTGCCAAAAATAGTTTGGACCATGCAGTGCCTTCTTATTATGGGTGTTTTTACTCTTTTCCGACGCTCACGGTTTATTCACAAAAACAAAAAAAAAAGGTTCCTGCGAGGCTACGACACAGCCGGTCAGTCCCCCGCGCGCATGGGCGCGCGCAAGAGACTAGTAGTTTTAAGATGCCTAGAGACGAATGTGCCTGTGGGTTGTATATGCCCTCATACTAGCACATACTGTAGATACGTTCACAGCCTCGTGGTCCGGCCCAACTACAGCCCACGCTGTCCACAACTCGTCGAGTTGCGGCTGCAAGTTCCCTCGACGACATCCTGGTAGACGCCTCGCTACTGCTTTCCGCTGTTGCGCCGCCGCTCGCCACAGTGTGCTGTGCCATGCTTGTGCTTTGCCTTTGAATGCTCGTCTTGGTCTGTGTCGTGTGCCGACGATGCTAGCGAGCAGCATGCCGTGGGCTCACGACAAGTACATCATGCCTACACACGGGCAGCTAACCTTGCCGGCTTGTGAGCATGAACTGGTTTGAAATGTAAATTCAGGGAATTGTGAAATTCATATGATCAGCAATAAGGTCATATGCACCTACTGGATGGTAGAGAACATCACAACATTAGTGCAGATCCAAGGGCCATCCGGTGAAATTTGTCGCAGGGCAAAACACCTCGTGGGCGTCTATCAGAAGGCAAAGGAAAATCAGGAAACACTACAGGAGAAGGATCACCCGATTTACTACAGGTGTGGATGTACAGGCCATTTGTCTCACAGTTCAAAAATATATATATATATATATATATATATATAGGGTAAATTTTTCCTACACCCTAGGTGTAGTTACACCCTCTGGTTTTACACATACTCAGCCCCTCTCAACGTGGTGCCGGCGTACTCTCATGAACCCGAACCCGATAGACATAACACAACGCTGTACACCGCGCATGCCCATCCCGCCGTATATCGGTATATGTATATAAGAAAAATTTCCAGTCTGCGTCCGCAAGCAATATACCATTCGGCGGCGGCGGCGGCGGCGGCTTAACTCGATCGCTAGTCATTAGGGCCTGCGGCCGGGATCCAGGTACGTCAAGATATTCCCGATCCTTCCTATTGTGATTGGTATATTTAAATTAATCTCATCTCCTCGGATTTTGCAGAACGAGAGACATTTGATGACTTGATCCTATCCGACGAACATCTTGAGGACCTGGCCGCGTGCGCCGCCTCTGCGATCTGGGCGAGGAAACATTGGGACGCTGCAGCTGCGGCCTCGTACACCTCTCATGTTCAGGACCAACCGGAGTTGCGAGCGAAGGCGGACCGCAACGTCGACGCGGTCAGGCTAGCGCGCTCGGTGGCCTTGGCGATGGCGCTCGCGTGCACGACGCCCCTGGCAGCGGCGCGACCTCCACACTACAGCGACACGACCGGCAGCGAGTACGTACGTATCTTTAGATCGATTATTTTGATTCTCTTTCATCTAATCTGGGGATTCACTTTCATCTAATCTGGGTGCAGTAAATCACTATCACGGCATCAAACAAATCCAAGAACAGATCGATCTCATGGTCGGCACTCGCAGGATGAATGTGCATGATGCTCTCGATACATTATTTAGAATTAGAGTATCACCTGCTACTTTTTGACTCGATAGAGTATCACTACATACATGTTCTGTATAGTGTACTTTAAATATTACATTCCAGCTTCTATCTACTCATATCCTACCCATGTATAAGTATATATGTACTAATAATACTCCTTTTTTAAATGATACTGTATGTACGTATACTTAATCCTGCCATGTATGCACGTGTACTATCTAAATTGTATGTATGCATACTCTATTCCAAAAAGTATGTATAAGCTCTCTTCTAGTAAAAAGTATGTACAGATACCCTATTTCAAAACGTATATATACATACTTTATTTTAAAAATTAATCTATAAATTGTATGTATGCATACTCTATTCCCCAAAGTACATACAGATACTTCCATTTAAAAAGTATGTACACATACTTCCTTTCGAAAAGTATGTACGGTGGCCCTGATAGGTTTGTCACGGCAATTCTGTAGCCATCGAGACATAATTAATAAAAACAAAATAGGAACGCATACTACCGTATATATCAGTTTAAACTATCGTGTCATCACCTGAGATCTAGGAGGAGATAAGTTCCATGCATGCATGCCTGCATGCGTTTTGAAAAAGGTGCGGCCGTGAGAAGCACTTGGCTAATGGATCCCGCTGTTGCCGCCTTCAAACCCGAATAGAGAAGGGTGTAGTTACTCCACGGGTGTATAGAAAGTGCTGCACCATATATATATATATATATATATATATTGATCTTGCAAATTGTTTAAGTAATTATACAACAAACTATATATCCTGATATCCCATTGCAACCCACGGGTATTTTTGCTATCTATCTATACCTACTATTAAAACGAAGAAATTTCAGGCGTCCAGCCCATTCGTATTTGACCCATCCGAAATGCAACCGTCAAGCCCACTCGCCGTCGCATTTAGGTACAGGTCATTGGCGATTCAGTTTGCACCAGCCTAGCCCGTATCCCGTCCATCCTTCCCTCGCACGACCACATGCTGCGCTCGCCCGCCAGCGTTGCCGCCGTTCGTCCCCACGTGCGGAGCCACCGCCGGCGGCGCTCCAACAGCTCGACGAGTAGAGCCGACACAGCCTCTGTTGCCGGCGATCGCAGTCCACAGCCGCACGCCCTCCCCAGCCATGCCCATCCGTCTCGGCCTCCTATAGGCGACAGGACCACTGGCGTCCGGCGGCCCTAATCCATCCTCCGCTGTGGTGGAGTTGTCATGTTGCTTCTTGCCGGACCGCGCACGAGAGACGCATCTGTTTCGGTTTCCAGGTGCCAGGACATCCGGACGGAATCGACTTGCACTCTCGATGACATGTTCGATTCAGGTTGTTCTCTATTATTCCTTTCTTTTAAAGGGTTTTTTTTTTCCTTTCTTCTCCAATAATACTCTCTTTGAGAACCAAATCGATTTGGTTCTCCATGGCCTGTTAGCTTTCATTTTTCCCTATTTTTCCTATTATAATTTAGCCCATGAATCTTCTTTCTTGTTGTAAAAACAACGTCGAGCCTCAGCAGAGGTTCTAGGGCATAGTGGCTGACGTCCATGAGCGCGGTAGCCGATGTTCAGGTGCAGGCATGCGGCGGTGGTCATCGACAAAAACTGAATTGTAGTTGGCATTGTTTTCTGTCCAGCAACAGCATTGAATCGTCAAGATAATTAATTTGAATATGACTGGTATTTCTTGGTGGCATTAGTATGTCATTTATGTATGCTGCACCGGCATATTCAGTTTAATTTAACAATATATGACACAGAAAATCATGACAAGGTTTTAGTTGAAATAAGAATGGTCCTGTGAAGAACCTGTATATCGACCGAGGACTCCTTTGACTGTGGTCCATTGTAGTAATGCCAGTCTCCTTTGACTGGTCAATTGTAGTAATGAAAGAGAAACTCTTCTGGCGTTTTTACGGTGGGTTTTTTTTTCTAATGGTGTTTTTTTCAAATAAGAGCACAGGACACATTCTTGAAAAATCTTTAGCCAGAGCTTGAGTGGAGAACTGTACAACAATAAGTTATGCATCCCGTTGCAACGCACGAGCATGTTTCCTAGTAAATCATAAAAGGCCAAGATTGTTTAGGCGCTAGAACCTGCATGCAAATCACAGTTAAAAACTCTGATAATAAAAAACAATCACAATTATAAAAGTTCTACGTAATTTTTTTTCACGAGCAGGCATATAGTCTGTATTTCATTAAGAGGGAAGGAATGGTCATAAGACCTACACATAATAGTTCAAGCCATGCGGCGAGGAGCCGTCCTGAGACGACAAGGGACCTAGCTACTGGGGCAATTACAGACCGATATTACATAAATACATTGCTTTGCGACCAACAACCAAGAGCCGTAGTCAAGGTGTTGTATCCTGCCGAGGCCTAGAGATCGCCCTCTACGATCACAAAGACGCCGAGTATCCTGAAGCGAAGAAGCTATCTTTGTTGAATACCCCGCTATTCCGCTCCTTCCACAACACCCGGGAGATAAGCATCAACATCGTGTCGAAGGTGGCCCGTCCCGTCTCGTCCAAGCGCCGTCGCTGTCGAAGCCACCAAGCTTCTAATCCTTCGTCTTCACCTGGCGCGAGAGCTTCCAGCCCAAGCGGCACCAGGAGCTGGAACCAAATTTGTCTCGTGGTGACACAGCCAACAAACAGATGATCACAAGTCTCGGGGGCTTGGCCACAAAGGTTGCAATCGTCAGAATCCTGCAAGCCATGTCGCATTCGTCTTGCTGCCGTCCAAACTCTTCCGTGTAGGACCAACCAAATGAAGAACTTCACTTTGGGGGGCGCCTTGGTCTTCCACAGCTGCTTCGCACCTAGCAATGTTGAGGAGCCGAGGAAGAACGCTCTATAGGTGGAAGACACCCGGTACTTGCCCGTTCTACGTAATTGCAGACTATCCGGAACGGCTAGCAACAGGGGTGCCCAGGAGGGCCACTGTTCCATACGTATGTTTTTTTTTTGAGTAATTCCATACGTATTTTTTTTTTAAGTATCATTCCATACGTATGGCTTTGTGCATCAACCAAAGGCCATATCGGTGCGGCTGTGACATGACTCCATCCACAGAACCGGTCCTACTTATTTGATGGACCTGAGACGAGCTAAAATTTTGGACCCTTTTATATATGAACACGGTAATACTACTAATACTAGTCATTGGTAACAAGCAGTTAACTAAATGCAAAAGCAATATTCGTATGAATTAATGTGTATACATATTGAGTTACCCCAAAAATTTCATGTAACATTCCTTGATGTCAAGTCTTTGATGATAGTTCCAATATTAATTTCATCCAACAATCCCTTCTCAATGCATAATGTTGTCAATCCCCTTCAACCACTCTCTTGTGATATTGTACATCTCAAATAGTTCTTCAACATTTTTAATTTTGAGAAGCTCCTTTCAGCTGATGCCACAGTCACTGACATAGTAAACAAGATGCCACAATCAGGTCTGAGGGAAGATGATCAGGCCATTAGATCCAACGTGAATGCGTGATCAAGGGAACGGAAAGAGATAAGGGAGGTCTCACCTGGAATGCAGCGACGCCAAGCGCCAGGCAGGCCCTCGCGAGTCGCGTGATCAGGACGGGAGTCGGGAGGGAATCGCCGAGCGGCGGCGTCGCGTCCGTGACTGAGGAACACGCGATCGGGAGAACGGGTCACGGGAGACAGGGTTCTGGGATGGCGTGGTTACTAGCTATGCACGTTTTTTGAAGGGAGGCTACGTACTACTACATGTACCTACTGCCTAGGGCCCATCCCAAAATTGGACCTGGGACGAGCGCCTCTGCTGCCCCTCCACCCCCCCCCCCCAGGGCCGGACCTGTCCATCCATCTATGAAACCATCAACTGGCAAGCCATACTTTCCGACGGGGAAGTTTAAAACCATTACGGAAACCAAGTGACACAGCAACAACAAAAAAATGCATTTACCAATCTTACGACAACAACCGCCTTAGTAGTTTTTTTAAAAAAATGCACAAAATACAACACAGATGCCCATAACCCTTACATACATTCACCCTGATGACGACCACCCCTATGAACACATCCGAAGGACTGAGATGGCGGACCTGGAGTCACCACTGGAGCCTCGTTATCGACCGAAACGTCGCTTAACACTTAAAATATAGAAAAATCCAAGCACCCATGTCAAGTTAAGAACTTGAACCTGAGTGGCAGGTTTCACCACAACAAACCTAACCAGCTGATCTATGATCAGCTCAGAACAAATGTCTTAATTACTACACTGTGTGATAAAAAGATGGATTGCGTACTAGACGTACTTCCACATTAGACAATTTTTACTGTGCATGAAAAAAAAAACTCGAGCCATCTATTTGGATAGATCCAATTTATTACCTATCTTGTATTAATTTTATCCGCCACTTTTTCTTCCGCCTCCGTGTTCGACTCCAACGGACATAGCCCGTAGGTCGGACCGTACCACAAACCAAACCAAGACACGTGCAACCGTGCAAACTTTTCATCTGGACCGTAGATCCGCCATCCCATTGCCAAGCAGCAAGAGGCATCCCTTTTATAAGAAAACCCCCGCAAGCACCAAAGGCACTTCGCAGGAACAACACCCCCCCTCGTGATGGACGTCTCCATCCACTTCGTCAATCCGTCGCACAGGGGAAAATTACGATGACGACACTGGGTGGGAATCAGGAGCCCGCCACCACCGGGCGAGATATATTCCCTGCCCTGTCGCCGGCTTCCCGCTCGACATGGGTTCGTGCTTGGTGAGACATATAGGGGCGGGCCTGTCGCCGTCCTCCAGAACAGCTTCACCACACCGATCTTAGACTAGCTCCGTGTGGAGGAGAAAGTGAACCATGGATGCGAACCATCAACATTGTGGCTACCAAACCATGGTTGTCCGAAGCAAAGTTCAGATTTTGTAGACGGTGCGCACCTTGCCGCATAAACTAATATATCTTGCGTTTCTTTGAGTCCATGCTTGTGACTATGGATGAGAGAGAATGGACCAGAGGAGTGGGTATCTTTTGTACTATTAGATAGGACCCAAAATCAATGCATACACTACAGGCACTGAACCATGTTTGTGATCATTTACGGCTATAGTTCACGGTTAAGCTAAACACTAGAGTTGCCCTTATGCTCCCCGTCCGGCAAGCCGGTTGGACTTTGTACCGCCCTCGAAATGACGCGGGAAAGCAAAAGAGCATGATGTGGTTGCCATACAACGCTCTCGAAGATCATCTCTACAACATCTCCCCGGACTTACGGATCATTTTATCAAGTTTGATGTGAGGAGAAAAACCTTAGAACCGTAAACGTGGTAATTAAGTGTTTCCACGCGGCATTGCATCCGGGCGCTCCATCTAGAAAGCAAGCACCATCGTACCCTCATCTGCAGCTCGGATTTACAGGCGTCCACTACATGCACGCCAACGATCGAGTTCCACATCATCGCTGGCGATAGCAACAACGACGGCGCTCTCTTATGCATGTGTTTAGTGTTCTTCGAGAGATGGGTACTTCGACTATAGGTGCGACATGACACGTATTCTAGAGGCCACCACCGACGACATCAAGAGATATTGATATGTTGGGGTTAGTGATGGAAATTTGTGCTACCTAGATATATCCTTAGAATTTGTGGTTGTATTAGTGCGGATACATGATGATGATGGATCTAGTGTCTAGAAGCATCACGTCATAGCTAAGTTGGGATAGATTTGGAATGATGAAAGTTATTAAAGCACTAAGTTGCGTGTTGTACTTCCCTACAATTGGCACTTCTTGATCCATTTGAACCAAACTCGTGCTTACTTCATAGTTGAGAATATGGTATTTGGAGTGGACTTGAGGACTAAATGCACATCATGTGTCGATCCATAGGGATGAGTGTTGCTACACTTTCCTTCCCTAGACCCTGCCGACACTAGGTATCTATTCTTATGTGTCGATCCATTGATGCAATGTTTTAAGTCCTTTTTGATGTCTTGGTCCATGTGTTGTTGATTAGTCAATCTTTTTTATGGAATCAATTAATGCCTCAAACATTTTGATTTGAATTTAGGAAGCCTATCTACGTCAGATCTACGAGATGAAGCGCTAAGGTTATCAAAAGTTGTTAAAGATGTGCTTGTGTTGCCTAAAAATAAGCTATTTCAAATCCTAAGATCAAGTAAGGTAATGGAAGAGTCTTTGGTGCAGTGAATTAAAGAGCTACTGGAATGGAATGTGTTGAGTTTGGGGAAAGCTCTAGAATATATTTTCTTTGCTTCTTAGGTTACATATATAAATACATCATACATGGGCTCTTGGGACCCATATACAAACACAACCCAACACTCCCCCTCAAGACGGGGATAGATATCTATCATTTCCATCTTGTCATATGCTATGGTATAATCTTTTTATCCTAAACCCTTTGTTAGAATACTCGCTATTCGATCTCCCGAGTTTACCTGTCTTAACTCAATTGAACCATCATCCAACTTTTCCTTGATGAAGAACTGATCTATATCCACATGCTTCGTTCTATCATGTTTAATAAGATTATGTTCATAACTGACATGTTATCACACCAAATCTTCATTGGACCATTCCTTAGCACCTTCAGTCTTGATAGAAGATTTTTTAGCCACAACATCTCACTCACCACAAGAGACATAGTTTTGTACTCGACCTCAGCAGTTGAACATGACACAACCGGTTATTTCTTACTCCTTCATGACACTAAATTTTCCCAAACAAAAACATAATTGCCTGAAGTACATCTTCTATCATCAAGACAATTAGTTGAATTAGCATCATAGTAACCTTCCACATTTAGGTGCCCATGGCTTTTGAACATCAACCCTTTTCGAGTTCTTTTTTTCAAGTATCTTAGAATATGATATACTGCATCCAAGTGTCCACTCCTAGGATCACGCATGTATTTACTCACAACACTAACTACATATGAGATGTCTGGTCTTGTATGACATAAATAGATGAGCCGATCAACAAGCCTTGGGTTCCTATTCTTGTTCACTAGGTCACCTGATTCAGCACATAACTTATGGTTTTTTATAAATAGGTGTCGATGCAGGTCGAAACCCAAGCATACATGTTTTATTAAGTAGGTCTAAGACATACTTTCTTTGTGAGAGAACTATACCTTTTTTTTTTCGTGCAATTTCAATACCAAGAAAGTACCTAAGTCGACCAAGGTCCTTGACCTCAGATTCTTTACTTACTTAGATTCTCCTTGAGTCATATGATTTCTCTTTCATCATCACCTATAATGATAATGTCATCCACATACACAACCAACACCAAAATCTTGCACCCCGAATGTCTGTAGAAGACAATATGATCTCCATTGCACTACCTGTATCCTATGCCACACGGTGCATGCTTAAATCTATCAAACCATGCTCGTGGAGATTGTTTGAGACCATACAAGGACTTTTCAATTTGCACACCTTCCCAATTGACTTAGGATTAGAGAAACTAGGTGGAATCTCCATGTACACTTCCTCTTGAAGATCACCATGCAAGAAAGCATTTTTAACATCCAATTGATGCAAAGGCCATCAAAACTCACCACACAAGAAACCAAAGTACTTATTGTACTCATCTTTGCCATAGGTGCAAATGTTTCATCATATTCAATGCCATATGTCTGACTATACCCCCTTACAACAACTAGAGCTTTGTATCTTTCGACCCTATCTTTAGGTGTTTGCTTCATAGTGAAGATCCACTTGCAGCTAACGGCTTTCTTACCTAAAGGTAGTTTCACAAGGTCCCAAGTTTTATTCTTTTCAAGGGCACTCAACTCCTCCAACATATGGCTTCACGCCACTTGGGATCATGTTTTGCTTCTTTCCAATCTTTAGGAATATGTGTAGATTGTAATGAAGCAATGAATGCTCTACGTGCAGGATATAATGATTTGTAAGATACATAATTATTGATGTCATGCTTAAAGCCATACTTAACTGGAGGTTTTTCAGTTGTACACCTTGCCTCGTTTCTCATAGCAATAGGCAAATCAGTGGAAGAGTCAACTTCTCCCGCTATCTTTGTGGACTACTCAACCTCACTATCACCAATGTCAATACCACTAGTTGAAGATTCTTGTTGCTCTAATAGCCGCGAATGCTCAACATGTTGTTGTACGGTCTGCACTTCAATAGTCTTCTTTCTTCTAATATAAACTCGAAGACTACCTTGTTCTTACCTTGCATGTATGTTTGCATTGTCTTTATTTTCACGCCGCTCATTCACTTGGACATTACATGTATTGTATGGAATCAATCATGTGATAGGTCCAGTTGACCTTAATTGATTTTATTCCTACCCTTGTTCCACATCTATGTCATTCTCTCCCCTGACCCATCCTCATTTATACTTTGATCATCAAGGTCAAACAAACAACTCAAATTTGTCTTGTCACCATAATAGTTTTTAGATTCTTGAAATGTCACATTCATACTTACAAATAGTCGTCTTTCATTGGGAATCCAACATTTATAACCCTTTTGTCTAGAAGAATATCCCTCAAAGATGCATTTTATAGCACGCGGATCAAGCTTTCCCAATCGGGGTTTATGATCCCTCACAAAGAAAGAACACCCAAAAACTTTCGAAGGAACCATAAACTTGTTCTCACCTAGTAGCATTTGCTAAGGAGTCTTCATACCAAGTACCCTTGATGGAGTACGACTAATAAGATAAGTGGCCAGATCAATACGACTTCACTCCATAAGAACTTAGGCACATTCATGGTAAACATCATTGATCGAGCAACCACCAAGGTATGATGTTTTTTTCTTTCTATCACCCCCATTTTTAGTTTGCAACGTGTCGGGTGCAACCAACCCCTCTGTGCAAACTATGCAAACTTCCAATTTGGGTCATAGGATGTTGATCCAAGAGACATGAGGGGATTAGGTAATTTTACACTTAAGCGGCTGCCCCTAACACACTTTGGCAAACCCCCTCTCAACCTAGGAATGGTGCAGGATCCACACCAAAACTGGACAAAACTGAGAATGATGCTGGCTAAAAACAGCTTTGGACCACCCCATTAATTAACCCACCAAACCCAATCCAGCCCAATCCAAACGCATGATTACACCAAACCAATCCAACCCTAGAGCTGAAACCATGGTTTTAACGTGAACTAATCCAAAGACCTACCCCCAAATCGACCCATCACATGCTTACACAAGAGTACTCATCCGGCGATATATACTTAGACACAAGTCCGGTAGTACCACATTGTCATTCGATGTACTTAGAAGCCACATATAGATAGAAGCAGTTCACGTCAATCCCATTGGATTTTTAACTAAAAAAAATCAAAAGTGAGAAAAATAATGGTCTCAACATGGATGCGGGACTTGCATTCTAGGCGATGTCGAATAACAACCTCCCAATGACAAAGTACTGACAATGATAAATTAACAACTCTAAAATAAACATGGATGTCGGCCGGCTGCATGTGCCTCTAGGTGCTGACAGCAGGAGCCACAACATCGTAGCTCGCTTTGCTAATGACTTCACTGATCTAATACCGACTTTGTATCAACACAGAAGCGGCGGCGGCGGCCGCGGCTCTCGGCCTCCCGCTTTGTATCAACACCTACACGTCCCACGGGCGCAAGGTTTTGGTGAAGCCGGGTCCTCCCTCGCTGATGCCCGTGGCGCGGTGGCGGCGGCGGGGGAAGAACGCCAGACTAGCGAACCCTAGCCGCCGCCATGGCTGCGTGAGCTACACACTGGAGTTGGGCATCCGGACTCGGACATCGGCGAACTGCACCAAAACCATGGACTTACACCAGCCCTCAACCATGGATTTCAATCGTTCTCGGCCCAAAACTAAAAAAAATGTTTAAAAAACCAAACCTAGCCCAAATATTTACTACCCACACCCAACCAGCCCAATGATATTTTAAGCCCATTTCCAACCAAACCATATGAGCCCACATAAGAAACCAAACCGAAGTCCTAGAGTGACCCCTCCCACCTCCCCCATGGTTATCACTTTGTGCCCTTTGGATCTACATCCACGTGGCTAAGATTAGAAGTTTGCATGGTTGCACGAGGGGTTGGTTTGCACTAGATATGTTCCCTTTTTAGATAGAAATGCACTAAACTCCTTCTTTACATATTCAGTCCCATTGTGCGTCCTTATAATCTTGACCTGAGTATTGAGTTGAGTCTTTACAAGTTCATAGTAATCTTGAAAACATTTCAACACCTCATGTTTATGTTTCATAAGGTAAGCCCATGTCATCCGAGAGAAACAGTCAATAAAGGTAAGAAAATATTTCATTCCACTTATAGAAATGACTAGACATGTCCAAACATCTAAATGAATCAGCACAAAAGGAGATACACTCATGATTCCCCTACTCACATAAGATTCCCTTGTGTGTTTTGCAAACTCACATGCATCACAAAATAGATTGATTCTATCCACCTTGATCATAATATCTTTAAATGCTTTGGTCCTTGTATCAAATGACAAATGACCCAAGCGACAATGTTGAAGTATTACTCTGGCCTCCTCTTCACTTCTAGCTAGTGATAGGGTTGTACACGTGGACTTATCTAGTCTTCTATCCATGAACCATAAACCATTCCTTCTTATACCACTCCCAAGAATTCTTCTGGTTCTTCTATCCTCAATTAAGCAATTATCTCGATCAAGAGTAACATGACAATCCATATGATCAACCAAAGCACCTATAGATACCAGATTAACTAGAAATGACAAAACATATAGGACAGATGATAATGTAATTGATGGAGTGCATTTGACTGTACCCACACCTCTAATAGGTTGGGGTGTCCCATTAGCAGTTTGAATAGTTTTCTTATGCGTGGGAGGGGGAGGGGTATATGATGCAAATTCACTTGATGCCCTTGTGATATGCCCGGATGCACCGAATCTAGTATCAATTTGCATTAAATGTACCTAAGTTAGGGCGTCTGCGAGGTTGATGAGGTTGCCCATGATAGTCGATATCCTCTCTTTCCTTGGGATATTGTTCAACTTATGTGGCTCTTATAAAGTTAAACATCAATTGTTAACTCTTTGACAAAAATATTTGGGTCATCTCCTCAAGTTCTTGTGGTGTGAGAAGTTCACCAACTTCTCAAGAACCTCGCTTAATTATGGTGTTCTTTGTCATAACAAACAATTTTTTAGATCACTAAACTTCCTCCACGAGATCTTGTTTAGTAGAAAGGCCAACTCCTTTGGATCCTCCTCTCTTGCGGTTGTAGCATAACAGCGACACCTCCTCTTCTTCCCTTTCCCACTAATTTTGAGTAGCACAGATTCACTATGGTCTTTCACAACCACCACCTACAATTCCTCCTCAAGCGCTCATCTTCACCAACAACCACCTTGACGACTTTGCACATGTTGCCTTCTTCTTGTTGCACTTCCACCAAAGCACCAAACCACACCACTTCCCTTCAATCCTCTTCCTTTCTATGCACAATCGCCAACTAATAGCAGCAACAGCTCCAATGCCTTTCTACACCTACTGACCCACACTTCTAGTCACAAGACCAAAGAACAGAGCATAAGAATCTTCCTCCAGCTACTTTTTCTAGCTCTTGCTTCCTTTCTCCAAATAGGCAATTCCAAACAATTCCACTAGATGCTTCCCCTTTTCCTTCCTTCACCTCAGCAATAGCAAACACCCACTCTACCTCACGAGTAGCAACACAAAGAACAAAGTACCTTTCTCTACCCCTACACAACACCTCCAATCCATGCACAAAGACAACCAAGAGCAATGTCCCTTTCTCGATTCTTCTCCCCTTCAATCGGCCAGCCAGAAATTGCTAATTTCCTCTTCTCCCTTTGCTTCCTGCAACACCCAAAGCTCAATATAAGCACCACAGTTGTGCTCCCCTGCTCTTCTAGTAGCTCTTAGATTTCCCCCCTTCCTCTTCGCCTTCAGACTCACTAATTGATGCAACAATCAACACTGCCTCCACCTCAAGCTACTTCACGAAGCAGTAACACAACTCATGGCTGGTCACAGCTCGCACACATGCCACCACCAGCAAGCAATCAAGCAAAATCCTGAGCACCTCTGACAACCAGCAGTAGCTAATCTGCTCAAGCACCTCTTGTGCTCAACACCACGGCTCCTCGCACCCAACAGTTTCTCCACGCGCAACAAGAGCTCGTCGCAAGCCATGCAATCACCCCTTCCACCACGCTATAGCAACCTCACTACACGCAGTCGCTGACCCATCGGGATCTAGTACAACTCCTTGCCAGCAACTCACTGTCGTCACAGCACCGAAGTCGCCTGTTGCCTTCACATCGCGTCCTTGGCCGCCGCCGCCGCCTTCTCCATGGCCTTCCCTTCTCGTCGGCCACCTCCGCCTTCTCCGACGTCTTGTGCCTCATAGCTCGTCCTCACCGAGCAGGGGTCACCTCCATCGTCACCACCATCGGCTCCGATACCATGTTGAGTTCAGGGAAAGCTCTAGAATCTATTTTCTTTGTTTCTCGGGTTTACATATATAGATAGATACATCATACATGGGCTCCTGGGCTCCGTATACAAACACAACCCAACAAACGCAGTTTGGTAGTTGCATATGCTAGTGCTAGGTATGTTCTCTATCCTATTTTGTAACTATGTCGATATTTATTTATTGATATATTTAACAATCGTTGCTCCAAAAGAGTGATATGAAACAAAATTGGGCTCTTCATGTTAGGTTAGCCTATTTGCTTATTCAGTGTGGTGGAGATTGTGATAATAAGTGGCACAAAAATTTTGCATGTTAAGAAAATGAAATTTTATACGAGTATTGTACTTGTTTCTTCTCCAAAAAGGTTCACACAAGAAACTAATTCCGGTGAATTCTGCAATTACTTTTTATTGCCAATTCAATGAGTAGTGCGGTGACACACTACCGAAGCCCGGAATGTGCAAGTGTGTTGTGGTAGTGGCAACTTAAAACTAGAAGAGGAGAGGAGAGAAAATGAAACATAGATTAAGGTCGAGTATTGGGTGTGCTTTGGTGTCTATTTGGATGGACCAATTTTAAAATTATAGAAATTTTAGATGATAGAGAAAAAAAAATTGAGCCCTGACCGATAAATGGGATATCTCAATAATTTTGGATTCTTTTGGCCGACATTTTTTCCCCTACTTTGCATACAAACTTGCATCGGATCGCAGATTTGGATGCGAGCAGGACGCTAAAGATGAGATCACCATGGATGCTTGGAAGGGTGAACCTTGGAACACGGCCGGATTACACGCATGGCCTTCCTTGACAAAGGAACTGGAACATCGGATCGTGTTCGTGATTTTTTTTGGCCGCCGTAAGCAAGGCGGGAACGCCTCGGCGGGCGTCCTTGGGCCCGTCTTGGCTGGGCGGCCGAACAGGGGCCCTCAAAAATCATGGGCCCCAAAATTTACAAAGTATACTAAGTATATATAATAGTTTTGGGCTTTTTCGATTAAAAATCAGCCTAAGTTGGCCCAAACTTGGCCTGTTGGAGTCCGATGGTGAGCTTCGGGATACGTGCGTACGATGCCGCCGCAGCTTACCAATTTCACGTAACCCTTTGGCCTTTCGCGACGCAGCCCTCCGGCGGGCGGACGACGGTTCAGGTTCTCGGCGGTCGGCCCTTCCGACTTCATCGGTTAAAACATTTTGCCGCGGACGAAGTTCTCGGCCTCCGCCTCTGGCTTCGCCCTCGCCGTCACGAGAGATTGTCGCTGTCCAGATCCGGGTTGGAGAAGGAGATCCCAACGTCGGGTAAATTCCATATCCAACACCTTTTTATTTAGTTATTAATCTGCGTTGTCAAATCTATCCTTATACAAAAATTGATCTAGGGTAATTTTTCCAACTTGCAAGTCATATCTTCTTCAAATCGGATTAGAAAATATGAATCGGGACATCAAAAGCGCATGAAAAAACAGAGAATTGAGGAATTAGCTCAGTCTCAAAAAGGAGCTATGGAGAGGTTTATTGTTAGAGAACCACAAGTTTCTTCTCCCAATAATGTTGTAGGCTGGGCGGTACCGCACAAGATACGTAAAAATGCCGAGGATCCTAATCCCGGTGATGGTCAGCCGAGAGATAGAAAATATTGTTGAGCAAGTTCCTAATAGTGCAAAGAAATGTTGATGATGCTTCTTTTTCGGCCAGATATTTTTGATCCAAGGTATTGGGATTCCCTAGATCCTAAAATGCATTGATATCCTAGCGAAAAAGGGCCCGAAAAGAGATTTGTCAATCCACAAAGGTCCTAAGGATAGATTTTCTAGAAGGTTTTCTGCATTATTCTACACTAGAATTCTACCAAATGGAGAGAGGAGTACGATAGAGATTGGCTTGTGTATTCCAAAGAACTTGACAGAGTATTACTGTTTTAGTTGTAAAATATTCACTAAAGGACATGGAAAAGGTAATTTGGCTACTAATGGATTTAATGATTGGGCACATCTCGGTGAAAGACTTAGAGAGCATGAGACAAGTTCAGATCATGTTTCGAATATGTCGACTTGGTATGAATTGCGTAATAGATTGCGTAAGGACCAAACTATTGATAAATTGTCTCGGCGACAACTTGAGAAAGAAAAGGAGCATTGGCGACAAGTTCTTTTCAGAATAGTGGCTATTGTAAAATTTCTTGGCAAACATAATCGGCATTTCGTGGTCATAATAGCAAACTATATGAAGACAACAATGGGAATTTCTTGGGCTTGGTAGAAATGTTGGCTGAATTTGATCCAGTTATTCAGAACATGTTCGGTCGAATTACAAATGATGAAACTCATGTCCATTATCTTGGTCCGAGGATTCAAAATGAGTTGATACATTTGCTTGGTTCTCGCTATTAAATCTGAAATTATTAAGAAAATTAAGGAAGCAAAATATTTCTCTGTCATACTAGATTGTACTCTCGGCGAGATAATTGCTATTATATGACTCCAAACAATTGGCTTCGCAAAAAATAGGATTTCTAACGTTGGTTTCGCTAAAAATATGACTCCAAACATTTTTACTTGAATACATATGATTTTGAGTGTTTTAATTCATTTGGCATCTAAATACACGTATTTCTTCCTACCGGGCTGCACCGCATGCTGTGCTGGTCCGTGGGCGCCTCCTTGCCGATATATGCGTGGTCTTGGCTTGGCCGTGCAAAATGTTCCTCGGCGACGCCATCGTGCCATGGTTGCTCCTATACGCACGCCGTGCCATGGCTGCTCCTCGATTGTCGCCGCCCTCTCACGCTCATGGCGGACGCCTTGGCTTGGCTGCCGGAGCAGCGCCCGGCCACCGGGAGCCGTGGTCGGCCCTCCGCGGCCCGTGGCTTGGCCGGCGGCCGCCCGCGAGGCCCAGGCTGGGGACACCCCTCGGCGTCCATTGCCTCTTCGATGTACAGCACTCAAACGACGTCTTGGCGAGGAGGATCTCCATCCATGGAGAGACGAGGGAAAGAAGGGCGGGGGCTGCAGATCGCGGGGCGGCGAAGGCTGTGATATCAGCGGCGGAGTGGCGGCGGTGTGCGGTGTCAATCGATCGTACACGTGCACGGGAGTAGAATGGCATGGCCCGAATAGATTAGATTTTACACAAGGGTACAAAAGTCAATACGGAAATATACTAGATATACATGTATTTGCAATTTCCAAATGAATTAAAACACTCAAAATCATATTATTCCAAAGTAAAAACGTTTAGAGTCATATTTTAGCGAAGCCAACGTTAGGAATCCTATTTTTAAGCCAATTGTTTGGAGTCATATAATAACAATTATCTCACTCCCGACGCAGCCACCAAGAACAAATGTCTTTAATTATAAGGTATGTGGATTTATCTTCAGGCTCGTTTTTCATTGAAGAGTCATTTATGGGATTTTTGGAGGTAAATGATACAACTGGTCAAGGAATTTTTGATGTGCTAGAGCAAGAACTAAAGAATCTTGGTCTTGATATAGATGATATCGGAGGACAAGGCTATGACAATGGGTCAAATATGAAAGGAAAACATCAAGGTGTGCAAAAATGCTTTTGGATACAAATCCTAGAGCTTTCTATTCTTCTTGTGGCTGCCATAGCCTTAACTTGACACTTTGTGATATGGCCAAGACTTGTGGTAAAGCCAAGGATTTTTTGGAGTCATCCAACGTATCTACACAACATTTGCTAAATCTACTAAGAAATGGCAGATTTTGAAAGATAACATAACCGGATTGACTCTCAAGTCGGTGTCATCTACTCGTTGGGAGAGTCGTGTTGATAGTGTTAAAGCTATTAGGTTTCATTGTGCAAATATTCGAGAGGCTCTACTTCAAGCATCTGATAGTGATAAAGATCCTTTGACAACCAGTGAGGCTAAAGGTTTAGCAAAATATGAGCTTGGAGAGTATGAATTTTTAGTGTCCATTATCATTTGGTATGACGTATTATATGCTTTGTGAACCTAGTAAGCAAAAGAATTGCAATCGAAGGATATGCTAATTGATGTTGCTATTGAGAAAGTGCAGGGGCTAATATCTTTCTTCAACCAAGATAGAGAAACTGGTTTCTCAAATGCACTAGAGGCAGCTAAAGAAATTGCACTCGACATGGATATTGGTACATCATTTCCTAAGAAAAGAAAAACTACAAGAAAGAGGCATTTTGATGAGGATCGGATGACTCGGATCCTGCCACAGAATCTGAAGAGGAATTATTTAGACGTGAATATTTTATAGCAATTGTTGATCAAGCTATTTCCTCTCTTACTACAAGATTTGAACAGTATCAAGGTTACAAGAAAATATTTGGTTTCTTATTTACTTCGATGCATTGCGTTCTTTGGATAATAAGAGCTTGAAATCTTGTTGTCATCATCCGGGGGCTGCACTTAAACGAGATGGACGATCTGATATTGATGCTGATGACCTTTATGTGGAGTTGATTTTTCTTCAAGATTTTATTCCACAAGAAAATAAAGGCCTGGTCGAAATTCTAAATTTTTGAAGCGACATGATTGTTTTCCCAATGCAACCATTGCATATAGAATTCTATTGACTATTCCAAAGGATGGTTGCATCGGCGAAAAGGAGCTTTTCTAAATTGAAGCTATTGAAGACCTACTTGAGAACTGTAATGACACAAGAAAGACTTAATGCATTGGCGTTAATAGCACTTGAGAGCGGCGTGCTGGAGAAGATTGAGTATGAATATATCATTGAAGATTTCGTTTCAAAGAATGCTACAAGAATATCACTTTTCAAGTAATAGTAATAGAACAGGTATAATTCTTGATTATGCTGCTATACTTTGTGATGTAAGTAATATATTGATTGATATTTGCTATTGGTATCTTGTTTTCGTACTAAATATTAGGCCATTTGCTATTGGTTTCTTGTTTTCGTACTAAATATTAGGCCACCACTAGGTGCTTTGAACAGGGCCCGTATTTTCCCCGGACGCCGCTGGAGCCATTCGTCGTCCCCTAGTAGTTGGGCATTCAGTCAAACCGAGAAACCAAGTTTGGTTTCTTGGACATTTTGAAATTTCGGTGATAAAAGTTCAAAACCAACCGATCTTGAAAAAGTGAAAACCGAGTAGTTTAATTACGGTTATTTCGGTTCGGTTTCCGGTTGTTGCTGAACTTATATGCATCGACCAACTATGACACAGGTTTATAGGGCATACCTTAGATTGATCAGTTAGTTTTAGCAACAAACTATGAGCAATATAAGAATGAGGAAGTCTAAAACTAAACTGTCATCTAAAATCTAATCTAAAACACATATTGGGCGTGTCTTCCTGAATCAACACATATTGGGCGTGTTTGGATGGCGTCCATAGGTGGCCACGCCGTTCACTACCCACACTTCTAGCTAGGCAATTGTTTGCTGCTTTCTGGCTATAGACTCGCGCCGCGCCAAACTTGTTCAGTTAATAATTGTTAGTTTAGCTCATTTTGATGCCATTTCTTTGCCAACAATCTCTTCAAAAAAAAAAAAAAAACATCCAAGTTTGGGTGTGGCTATCTCTAGGGATGAAAGAAAATAAGGCCTTGTTTGGTTCCCATAAGTCACTTGACTTAGAAGTTCAAAAAGTGAAAAAGTCACTTATTTTGCCACACACCCTTGACTTATAAGTCACCCCAACTTATAAGTCATAAGTTGGTATACCCACGCTTATGGCTTATAAGCCACCCTATATGGCGTGGGGTCCCACACCTTTTCACATTTTGGCCAAATAAAACTGACTTATAAGCCACAAACAACCAAACAGGACTGACATATAAGTCACTGGTTTTCAATCACCTGACTTATAAGTTGGGTGACCTATGAGAACCAAACAGGGCCTAAGGCCTAAAACTGTAGCTACAAGTGCACTCTTTAAATCAGACTAAGTTTAGTGTCCACAGTTACAAGCACAATTATATGCCATGAAAATCTATTGCACAAAGACACTAATAATGTTTATTTATATCATAGATCTTGATAATATATAAAAGGAAAAAGTCCAAATTACTACCCTCAACTATGACCAAAGTCTGAATAACCGCCTAAACTATGTTTTGGTTCATTTTACCCCTAAACTATATCTTTGGTTCATTTTATCCCTTGACTAAATTTGTTCTTTTCATTCTGCCACATATAAGTAGAATCTTAATTTAAAATTTCGCATGGTGGCAGTGGATATCACAATCCATTTTAATAAAATATATTTTGAATTTTCATAAATATCTTTTTGTATAATTTGAATTTCAAGGATGAATTTATTAGTAAATATCTTACCATATCAAATAATGATGATATATTTTTCTCACATACGTTATGATGTCCGCTATCATCTTATAAAAAATCAACTTAAGATTCCATTTGTGTCTTCAAAACAAAAATAGAAATTTCATTAAGGGGCAAATTGGACCAAATAAAATAGTTTAAGGGGTAAAATGAACCAAAATATAGTTTAGGTGGTTATTTGGACTTTGATCATAGTTGAGGGTAGTAATTTAGACTTTTTCCTATATAAAAAGTTCAGTTAAATTAAAAATAATTTGACTTAAAATTACAGTTAAAGTGCACTCTTTTGGGATGGAAGCAAAGTACCGTTGTTTTGCTAAATTTCAACACTATCGTGTCATCAAGAAAGTACACTTTTTGACAAGCGACGTTCCGTCGACGACGAGACGCCTGTGGTGACTTCGAGAATCTCCAGATCTGCCGGGTGCTCAGTCTTTCGGAGGTGCTCATAGGGATAGGGTTTGCATACGTGTGTTCATAGGGGTGAGTGTGCGTGCGTGTTGTGAGCGTCTACGTTGTCTTTGTGTAATTCTCAAAAAAAAAAAGTACACTTTTTTGACCGAATAAGGAAGTATGCTTTTGGCATTGTAAAATGGCAAAAAGAAAAAGAGTCTATATGATTTTATAAAATTGTACAAAGGTGATTTAATATGTATAAAATTATTTCACACGAATGAGATAGGGTTTTGAATGCGTAATTAAGTTTTAGCTTGGTATAAATTTCTTTATCTAAAAAAAAAAAGCTTGGTATAAAATTGGTTGGACAAGAATTAGAAACAAACATTAATGGAGGGCTTCGGGTGCCATCGTCCATCGACAACAACTGAGCTACTTAATTAGTCGATGGAAACTTAGAAAAAAACAAGCACCGAATGTTTTCTTCGTCTGCATCATGAACGATCGTGGCCGTGTGTCATCTATCCCCATCACAACACTTTCTGACGATCGAGTTGGAGCTATCGGAGATACTAGAAGAGTACAGTGCATGTAGCAGCAGCAGCACGTACTGCGCCAACAAAATGTTCTCTCGCCATCGATCCCATCATTCCAATCCCATATACGTAGATGGTCTCTTCGTCGTGTTATGGCGGGAGGAATATCATCCGGCCGGCAGGGTCCGCATGGAGGTGAGTGGGCACTAGGGTACGTACGACTGTATAGAGCTATCGCCATCGTCCTGTACTCAGTCGTCCACTACCACTTGCCAGGGCCAAACAAATTCGGCATGGACAGAGCTCACTAAGACACGATACGGATGTGCAACTGACCTATGGATCATGGGACAACATCTGATTTAGCATGCGTGCAGTTAAAATGATACGGTGACCTATATACCTTCCAAACAATTCACACCATGTCCGGGTAAGGATGTTCTCACCCAAGTTTTTTCCCAGCCCCGGCTCGATCGCATGCATTGGTGGTATCTTGGAGAAATGTCCTGCGGGAGATGACAGTGAATTGGGGTCAAGTGACATATAAAGCAACGGGTGCGGTTGACCTGCCGCGTGTACTGCAGCTAGTTTTGTCTCGTGTTACACTACGGATTACGACAGTGGACATAATGGACAAAGCCAGTCCGGCCGACGACATGCGAGTGCGACGTGGGAGCCGCAAAGGCGTAGAATAGCGCAATGGAGGAATGATGGTAGGGGTAGGACGGGCGTAGTAGTGTCGGTTGCAGTTGGAGGTTATTGCTACCACTTTGATACCGGCTATAGTTCCAAAGTCAGCATAGAAATCTTGCCCACTCGATCGAGATTGGAATTGGATTGCACTTTGTTTTTCTGGAAGTCACCTTAAAAACCTTTTCGTTAAGATCTTGTATATATTAGTTTAATATTTGCATCATACATTTTTTTGTTTGGGATGAAGGCACGACAACTAATTAATCCAATACGTGAGACATGACAATCTTGTTTTAGCCGCGGGTCATTGAAGAACTAATTAATACGACTTTGAAAATGCACAACTATGCAAAAACATCACAAAGGAGAAGCGAGAAACCTTAGTTATTGACACAGTATCTAATATAACGTGGGTAAATGAAATGCATCGTTGCACAGTTGGTGGACATGGCCAGAAAACAAAACACGTCACTAATGACAAGTTACTAGAGACTTAGTGATGACAAGTTACTAGAGACTTAGTGATGTATGTCACCTAGCCAAGTCATCACTCATATATATGGACTTATGTCGAAATACACTGTGGCTCTTCTTGTTGAGATATGTCGCTGCATTAGAGTCGTTTCATTTATTCACCGCATGGCCGAGACATCAAACTAGGTAACCTAGTCAAATGAGTTGCATAGGGATGAAACTTCTATCTCATCCGATTAAATTCCTCATTTAATGACTTTGCCAAGTCAGCAATTTTACTGATGTGGTAGCTTATTTAATGTGCATGACACCCCTGCATTGAGACTGACCGAACAACAACGATACTCATCGAGCGTCGGGTCCACTTGTCGTAGAGCTACGTTCTTAGACATACTAATAATCATGTCTGGCATCCAAATCATCACCATAACTTAAGTTAGTCTCGACACGTACATTACATACGAAGATGTAGGACACACATGTCTGTATGGGAGACTAACCTAAGAATAGGTAGATTTTGAGGGTGGTTTATTGAGACACCCGCCCATGAAAATTGATCCGTAGAGTCAATCCATAAGCTGCAAAACATATTACAATTTGGAATAGTGGAAGTATTATTTACGTTTTAACACCCTTGTATATCATGTTCGTTCCTATCAGCCGTCACCAACAGGGAAGAACCCCGATGGCGCCAAGGGAATAAGGGCAAGCCCAATGGAGGCTACAAGTGATAGTAGTTCTAGTACAAATAAAGTGATCCACATAGATGAGGAAATATTGAGGCTTCTATTTAAACAATGCAAAAATTATTGTTTGTGGCTTGCACATAAACTTTTTGCTTTCATCATGCCACACCTTTATTTTCTCTCCTCTTCTTTTTCAAAGATGGACCACCTTCTCTCTCCTTAAGCACTTGTAGCCTCTGCAAGCCACTATGACAAGAATAGAGCACGTACTTTTTTTTATCCGAGCCTACATGGCACTTGAGGCTACAAGCAAAAAGCATGCAATGGGGAAGCCCTAAGAGGAGCTTGAGAAAGAATCCTATGGCAACTTCGCACGCGTGCGGCCTTGAGGCGACAGACCAGGACGGCCATAGAGACCCTCCTAGTAAAGTCCGCCATGAAATGAAACACCGTCGCCGCTTTCTCAAGGCCGACCGCATGCATACATGAATGATTTCCGGCAAAGACGGCAAAGACCTAGCTCGATCACCGCTATCCGGCCCTATGTGTTGGGGGAGGCCGAACCTGCCCACCCCCTACGGTCGGCCCGAGAATGAGCGAAGATGCCGTGGCGGGAGGTGGCCTAAAGGGGCTAGGATTCGCCCCTGTGGACCGAAAGCTTTTTGGATTCGACCTGAGCATACCTTGGATCCGGGGACGCAGGGGGTGGAACCCGCAGGCCAGGAGTTTCGTGGATTACTGACGAAGGCAGAGGCATTCGGTCATGATGGGCTGGCGTGCGCCTGTTCGCCGAGCCTCGTCCGTGGGAAGCGTCGGTGCGTGGACGAAAAGCGCGCATTCGCATGGGTGGTCGGGTCGGAACTTTCGTCCCGGGCGCCATTTGAGAAGGACGGGTGAGGGATCGAAAGTGTCGACATTCGGGTCGATATGTCGAATGCTCTTACTCTCGTCCTTTGGGGGCGAGAACTCAGCTTGGGACCCGAGACGGTTGGAGTGGTCGAAACCAATCGCTTCCGCCCGTTTCGTCGGAGGAGTTTCACAAATATCACCCGATGTGTTTTTGCGTATATCCGAGGTCCGACGCCGAAGGACCCACCGTGAGTTGGTGAGAACGCGAGGCGAGGAAGTACCATTCTACCCCTGGAGCGCCGAGGAGGAGCACGGGAGGTCCAGAGTTGGTAGGAGGGTAAGATAGGAATTGTAAGAGTCTACGGACTATAAATAGACCCCGAGGGTCATTGTAAAAGGAACAGAAGCTTAATGGAAAGAGTGTTCCAGTTTCGCATACACATCCGTGTGTCCACTTTAGTTTAGTCGATTGATTCGTCCGGCCAAGGGGGTAGCCTGCTTCAGGGTTACACCAACATTGGCGCCCACTGTGGTTGTGCGGGGAACCCATGGCTCCAGGGCGTGGAAGACCCAAGGCAGCGCCGGCGGCACCGGCCGGATCCCCGCCGGCGGATCCCTCGTCGGATCCTCCGGTCGAGGTTATCACATCGGAGGGCCAGGGCCAGGGTGAAGCGCAAGACGCCGATACCGGTCCAGGGGCTTTAACCGGTCCAGGCACCTCCGGACCAGGAGGCTCTGAAGTTCCAGAAGATGGAGAAGACTCAGAAGAGGAGCAGCCATGCGAGCACGAAGCAGCTGGTAGCGAGCAGGAGCAACGCTCCAAGTTAATACAAGAACGAGCCTCGGGCGGGGCTGAACTCGCAGAATTGAGAGCTCGTAAAGATGCAACGATGAAAGGAGAGGCGGCCAAGTGAAGAGAAGATTCGCACGACGTGAGCAAATTAAACTAGCCGAAATCGAGAAAGAAAACTTGCTACGGGAGATAGCACAGATGGAGAGAAACACAACACTACCTCAGGGGGGAGCAAGAACCAGTTTCGTTGCAGGTGGGGAAGTCGATTCGGCTTCGCCACTCTCGCCAGAGTTGCAACTAAGTCCGTGGCCGGTAGGGTATAAACCTAGATTGCCATCCTTTAACGGAAAATCAGATCCAAGGAAGTTCATCGCAAGTTATGAAGCCGCGGTACATTCGGGGGGAGGGGATCCAAATCACCCCGGCGAAATCTCTCATTATGGCGGTAGAAGACATCGCGCATGAATGGTACATCGCCCTTCGTCCTCTTTGAATAAGAAACTGAAACAACTAAGAGAGCGCTTAATCATCACCTTTGAGGGCTTTCGTGCCTTACAAAAGGGAACCGGGGATTTCCTAAAGCTCAAGCAAGAAGACGGAGAGTCACCGACACAAGATCTTGAAAAATAGTGCGACCAAGCTCAAACGCCCGAATGTCTCGGATGAAGTAGTGATAGCAAATGCAATCGAAGGCATGGCCATTGGTCGGTGTCTTTGCGCTCCTAGACAGGGAGGAACCCAAGACCTTGACCGAAGTTATACGATCGATCGATCAAAAAGTTTGCCAAGTCCGAGGAAGGCTTAAAAAGAAGAAAGGCAGAAAAGGATGAAAAACAACAATCGCCGCATCCAAACACAAACAATAGCCAAAGGGGTGGCAAGACCCCACGCCCTGCTAACAATGTACAAGATGACTCACCGAAGCAGGAACCGGTCAAGAGCCGTGGTTCGGGGACACCTCAAACTCAAAAGCGAATCACCCAACCGAGGTGGCCGAGGTTCAAGAGGCGAGGGGCGTGGAAGAGGCCGGGACGGACCAAGAGTACCATACCGTTTCGCCTCATGGGCGAAAAACATGGGACATTTCAGTAGAGACCGTAAATATGGGTCGATAGCGTAAATCAAAGGACGAAAGTTCACAGGGGTAGTCAAGCACCCAAGCACGTGTTCAACATGACGTAAACAAGGAGTACGGCCCAATGCATATTTCGCTATCGAACACTCCGGTTGCCACCCCTCGCCTCCATCGGTACAACAGACCTCCATGCTTCCGGCTCATCATCATCGGTACTCACGAACTACCCGGGTTATATCCCGTAAGCCCACCTCTCCCATCAATGGCGGCATATCTAGAACAACCGCAACAGAACGTGCACATGAAGCCCGAAGGCAGCCAGGAAAACAGGCTTGTAAATTCGGTACTGCCATCTCAGGGACACATTTATGCGATCACTGGGGGATCCAACCTTGAGCACGAAAACAAAAGAGCCAAAAGGGACTATGTGAGAAGAGTACACACGGTAACACCGAGACTACCCTTGAACAGGCCAGCATGGTCAATGGCCCCAATCACATTCGACGAAAGTGACTTCCGGCTAAGAGACTACACGCATACAGACGCATTCGTGGCAACTGCAAACGTGGATAAGTTCACACTCCACAACATCCTGGTAGATAATGGAAGCTCGGCAGATATCTTGTTCATCAAGGCCTTCCAAAGCATGAACATGGAGCGGAGGACGCTGCAACCAGCGGGCAATGCTCTCTTCGGTTTCGGCGGGAAAAGAATAGATGCCATCGGAAAGAAAGACATTGCAGTAACTTTCGGCGAAGTTGGCCTATGCCGAGCCGAGATAATCACATTCGACATAGTCAATATAGACTATCCCTACACTGCGATATTCGGCAGAGGAGTCATAAGCAAGTTCGATGCAGTAATCAAGCAAAGTTTCTTGTGCATGAAGATACCTTCCCCTTTCGGCATCGTGACCGTATGGGGAGATCAGGAAGCAGCTCGGAAGATAGATGCAAAGCCGATACCTGGTTATAGCACGATCAACGAAGTAACATTGACCGAAAGAGAGGGCGAGGAGAAAGAAGATCCGGAACCCAAAACTGAAAGGGTCAGAGAACCGAAAGTTGAGTCGGCCGAATCCACAAAAAGGGTCCCGATATCCACCACAGGACCCGAAAGAGAGATCATAATTGGCTCCGAACTTCAGCCGGACGAGGCAGCTCAGTTGTCCGCGTTCCTTGACTCCAACTCAAATGTGTTTGCTTGGTCAGCCGAGGATCTAAAAGGGGTAAGCGAAACTTGGCTCAACACAATTTGAGCGTAGCAAATGTAATCGTAAAACCCAAAAAAAGCGAGGTTGAGGAAGCTATCTCGAGGAAAGAAGCGCGGCAACAAGAAATAAGTCCGAGACTTTCGGACGCTAGAGTAATCGAGGCCGCCCAATACCCCGAATGGTTAGCAAACGTGGTCATGGTCCAGAAGAAGACATCCGACCCAAACATAAAAAAGTGGCGAATGTGCGTAGATTTCACCGACCTAAACAAGGCATGTCCGAAAGACCCGTAGCCTCTCCCCGCATCAGACACTCTAATCGACTTGGCTTCGGGATGTGAGAGAATGAGTCTCCGCCGATTGCTTTTCCGATATCACCGATACATCCCGAAACCCGAGAAGACGAGGAGAAGACAAGCTTCATCACTCCGGGGGGACTTATCGTTTCAAGCAAATGCCCGAGGGATTATGCAATGCCGGATCCACTTTCTCCAGAATGTCGGATGAAGTTTTTAGAGAACAAAAGAAAAATAAGAATCTGGTAACATATGTGGATGATATAGTAGTAATCAGTAGTTCGAAAGAGTCACATATCAGCGACCTAAGAGAAACCTTCACGAATCTACGGCGAAGCGGGCTCAGGCTAAACCCTGAGAAATGCATCTTCGGCATTACAAAGGGAAAGATGCTGGGTTGCCTAGTATCAGCCAGGGGCATAGAAGCGAATCCAGACAAGATCGCAGCCATTATAGATATGAAGCCGCCCGGATAGCGAGAGAGAAAAGTACAACGACTCACAAGACGGCCGGCGGCTCTAAGCGGGTTCATCTCAAGGTCAAATTTAAAAGGGTCTACCCTTCTTCAAGGTGCTCAAGGATAGCACAAAGATGACACCCTAATTTTGGCTTTTTAAAAATTATAATTTAAATTGATTTTATTCATGCTATGCCTCAATATAGGCCAAATTAATTATTTATAAAATACTTTAAAAAGAAATATAAGGTAGAAACCTTGAATTGTTGCATTCATGCCGCTTTGCACATTTTATTACAATGTTCTTGAATTGTTTAGCCTTTGTTTGATTTGATTTGTAGTTCAAATTCATTCAATTGCTTAAATAGAAATTTGACAAGGAATTCCTGTAGCTTGGGCCGGCTTACCTTGCTTCCCCCGCCCGCGGTTTTCTTTCAGCAAATAAGCGGCGAAGGCGCCAATCGGGCCGGCCCGGCTAGCGGCCAAGCAAGCCAAACCCAGCCCAGCTCACAAGACCGGCTTCGCCACGCCGCCCGCAGCGCCCCAGCAGCGCAAGCGCGCCAGCCCCGCCCTGCGACCGCGCCGCCGACCGCTGGGACCTGCCGTCCGTGGACCCCATCACTATGTTGTCGTCTCCCCACGGAGACGGACACCGGCCGGACTCAAAGACGCCGCGCTCCGCCTCGCGCGTGGAGCCCCGCGTCACGCCCGCCCCCGGAATCCCCGCGCCTATAAAGGGACCGCCGCACCCACGCCCCCTTTCGAACCCCAGCGGCCGCCAGGAGCGAGCTCCCGAGTTCGCAAACCCTGGATTGAAATCGCCGCCGCGCCCGTCGATTCGCCATTCTGCCGTCGACCGCCGTGGTAGGCCCCCCCGGCTTTAGCCTCGTCGCACACGCCCGGTGTCCTCGCGTGGCCTCTCGCCGCCTATGCGCTCAGCGCGCGCGCGCTCGCTCGCCGCGCGGCCATGGCGCATCGCTGTCCCGTCCGCCGCCAGCGCCCGCTCTGCCGCGCTATCGCGCGCGCCGCCGCACGGGCCGCAGCGTTCGTGCGTGCCCTCGCTTCGCCGAGCCGCTCTCGGCGCCGCTCGGCGACCTCACCGCCGCACGCCGTCGCTTTCCGTGTCGCGCCCGTGATCCCACCATGGACCGGTGGACTTGGTCCACCGCGAACAGACCACCGCCGGTGCACACCGGCCGGCCAAATTTCGCCACACGCGTCTATGCCGACGCCAAGAAATTCGACGCCACCGCCGCAAACTTACCATCTAGCCCCTCGCGTTTTCGGTTTATTCACGATCGGCCCCGCTGCCGCTTTTAAACCTGAGTTTCATTTATTTTAATTCAATTGAAGTTCCAGTTATTTACAGTTCTGCCATCGGTAGCTTTGAATAGCCATAACTTTCGTTTAACTCCGATTTTAGTGATCCACATATCTACGGAATCGTCTCGACGAGTAGATTAATTTTATGAGTTTGTTTACTGCTAATTCATGTACTGGTGTATTGTCTAATTATAAATTGTTGCTTGCATGTATTGCTCTCGTGTGATGCTTGATGCGTATAGAAGAGGAGACGTTCGTGAAGGACGAAAGCGTAAACGACCGGGATAGCTTCGAAAGCAAGATGCGACTCGCACCAAGGCAAGTGCAGGCACCGTTTGACCATTTTGTTCCTACTCATTAAATGCAATGTTACTATTCATGCATGTGTCTTAACTTGGTATACCCTAAGGACCTACTAGCCACCATTATCCAGATTCACCTATTGGGGGTTTATGGGTAGATAGGCTGCCTTGCTTAGTATGCTCCGCTCATCTACTCACCTTCTTTAATGATATTAAAATGTTGCTTTAATATGCTCATGGAGATGTTTCATGGTTGCGACCATGGTTGGAGATGTTGGATGCGGGATGCATCGTGGTTGTGGGTTCAAGGGTTGTACGGATTGCTGTAGTGCGTCTGGTTTGCCAGAGGCATCCGTCTTCTCTCCTTAAGGACCGGTTCGTGGACGGTCACCTGGGACAACAAAGTGCGGCTCGCACCTAATGGGCTCGCTTGACTAATTATCGTGCCACTCGCTTTAGGGTGGATCTTTCCACTGGCTCGCGGGTTCTAGTATGGTGGGGCGGAATAATCCGTGTACATTGACCGTGAAGGCTCACCGGTGATGTCGCCATGCGCCCGAAGTGTCTCCTGGCGAGTGAACCCCTATCTTGAAACTTGTGAAAGGTCTCGTAGTGATTTCCCTGCCTGCTCTCCTTGGTAGAGTTTTGGGTCTAGCTAACCCGGGCAAATGGGATTTCACAACTGAAGGGAAAGTGCACACCTCTGCCCAGAGTTTGATCGAACTAGTATACTAGCCGTGCTCACGGTTAAGAGCGCCCAAATACCTCACATGATTAGAAGCTACTCTTTTGGAAATAGTGATGGTGTTGGCGAGGTTGGAACCTCGTGTTGGTCGGGATGGAGTTCCCGAAGTTGCTTTGGGGTGATCTCAAGCGTTTATGATTAATGTTAACTACTATTTGAAATCAACTTAATGATTACTTACACCTTAATTAAGGGTTTGGGTTTCTCAACCAATGGTTAGTAACAGGTTGCTATTTAAAATGAATCAAGATTAAAAGAGCTACATGCAAAGATTAATCGTGTCGACCTTTCCTTTTGTATAAGCCTTGCATGTCATTACTTTCCGCCTGTGTATTTGCTGAGTTCGACATGGACTCACCCTTGCGATAATCACAATAAAGGTTGCTCAAGTGATGATGACTACCCCGAGAACATGCCCGGGTGTTAGCTACGTGGTACCGCCGTCAACCTTCCTGTGGCGTTGTGGATTTCGCTACGTGTCGTCGTCGTTGTGTCGTCGTCGTCTTTGTTTAGAAACTTTTAAAGTTATTTGTTTTATTCCGCTATACTCTGAGATTCGATGTAATAAAGTACGTTAATACCTTTATGTTATCATTCGTTATGTAACACTGTCTGTGGACCAATGATGTCGTTATATGTGTGTAAATTGATCCTGGCGCACATATAATTTACACCTGGTTTTACTCCTTCAAATCCGGGTGTGACAGAAGTGGTACCAGAGCTGTGTTGACCGTAGGACCACGCAGCCCTAGTTAGAATGGCCGTCTTAGGGTCTTTTATTGGGTTATTATTCGCTCATTCATCTTTAGCATGTTTATTCATTTATTTCACCTTGATGCATTTATTATCTATCAAGCTTTCATCACTTTATTGTCATTATCATCATGTTTACCTTGCTTCATTAGTATCATTATTGCTTTTGTTCATTGCCATAAATACCACATATGTGCATACTAATCTCATATTATCAATTGTTTGCATTTACACCATTGTGATATCCATCTACCAAGATTCATGCATTGTCTTTTATCCTCTTGATCATGTTTACTTATTTATTATCATCTTTGATCATGAGTTCCTAATCATCTTCTCGCATGTCACATTTACTTTCTTTAGACAATGGTGCGCCGCTTGTTGACCGCCCGTGAAGAGTACTGCGGGTTTCCTTCCGACCCGCCCGTTGAGTTTCCGTTGGATCGGGCGATGTCGATGACTTCGTGTTCCATCCCGACAGCACCTTGACGATGGTGCCCACCGTCGCCGCCGGTCCTCCCTTGACGCCGAAAGCGGTGGAGGTCGCCTGCGCAAAGGCGGGTATGACATCCTCCGGTGGCACCTCGGCAGGCTGAAGGGGGGAGGAGGAGGAGATCCTTCCGATGGTGAAGACAATGATGGGGATACGAGCCCGGTGATGAAGAAGCCGGGTCTTTGGAACGGTGGACCGTGAAATGGTGGACCACCGGATGCTCCCGAAGGAGAGGGGCAGCAGATCCGTGCTCAGTGGATGGACCATCACGCTGACCACCGTGGATGGGGAGAGTGCTTCGCCCATTATGAGCTCAGCGCCTACGAACCACCAAGTATGGCTATGGAGTGTACGTGAGTGGAGTACCGGCCCGGTGGACTCATCCCGACTATCCGAGTTTTGGAAGATGAGTGCCTACGTTGGGAGGTCCAAAGAAGGCGCCCGCGTGCTCTTCGGTGGATACAAGACACGCCGCCCCTCTGCAGACGAGACACCCGTAGGGCCGCCATCGGTGATGCTACTCGCATGGCTCTCACGCCTACACCATGGCGCTTCTTCGAGGACATCGGGGATGATGAGCGGCGCTACTATCCACGCCGCCGCCGCTGGGAGTTGGCTTCCCGCATTGCTGCGCTCAGGAGGAGGATGGCCCAAGGATGTCACCAACGGTGCGTTTAGCGGCCGTGCTTGACACTGCAGCTCACCGGTGCCTTGGTGGAGATTCAGAGGGCCGAGGGATCGCAAAGGGGAGATCGCAGGAGGATTGCCGAGCTTCGTGAGCGTGACAGCGCCAAGCGGAACCGGGCCACCAAGATCCAAATTTTCTCACCGCCCCGCGAGTATCCCGAGTATGGAGATGAAGCAGACATACCAAAGATTGATTAGAGCTGCCCTTCCTTAGTTATATATACTATATTCGTTGCTAGATCGTTAGTATACGTCCTTAGCTTGCGAACCGTGGTGAGTCTAGTGGTTAGTTCGGTTTGAGAGTGCTATGGTTGCTTGTGTGATAAACTTGGATTATTATTGTGTTTTGGATGATTCAGCTCTTTGTAATGAGTGTGGTAAGACCGTGGAGATGTCCACACTTATCAAGACAAGTTTATTATTTAAGGTTAATGAATAGCTAGTTCGGGTTTGTTGGGTCTCTTTATATATGCTTTATCATGTCTTCCGCTTTATCAAATCTGCTTTACCATATCATATCATCCGTCATATCAATTGCTCGAGTTGTTATACATGTCGATAAATGTCAATGGTTCATCGATTGAGTCATGTCGATGATATATATTACTATACAATTGCGATTCTGATTTCTCTTTTCGAGCGTATATTTATTATGTATGATCTATATGTCCTTATACTATGCTATTTGTATAATCGATGGCACCGATCACAAGGAATGGAGGTGGTAGTGGTGGAAACAACAACAACACCAACAACAACACCAACAACAACAACAACCCACCCCCAACCCGATGGAGCAACTCATGGCCATGCAGACTCAACTCTGCCGCAGGGCATTACGGCTATGTTGCAAAACCGTAACCGTGAACCAAAAATCGAACCGGGGTTCCATGGCGCCAACCCTCCACCACCACCACCCCGTGACAAGCGTGGGGAATTCTCGGGGCGCCCACCTAAGTTCTCCCCATGCCTCCTCGATCCCATGGAGGCAAAGTTGATCGGCTCAAGGAGGTGGAAAAGCAAATCGTTATCACTCGGTGCACCGACCGAGAAGGTGCTCTACGGCTCGTCACCGGTTGGGTCAGCTCAAGCATGGTGGGATGCTCAGGCTTCGCTCATCGTAATCCCGGTGACGATCACTTGGGATGAATTCAAGAGGGCCTTTAAGAAGGATTATGTGCCCGCAGGTTAGTGAAGTCAAAGAAGGAGTTCAATGAGTTGAAACAAGGCTCCATGTTCCGCCGCGGAGTACCGCCGACAAGTTCATCGAGTTGTCGCGCTACGCTCGAAGTTGGTCGGGGAAGATAGGGACAAGCAAGCACCTATTCTTGGAAGGTCTCAATGATGCTCGGCCCTATGTGATGTCCAACGCCACATATCCTAACTTCCGTGAGATGGTTGATAGAGCTATTGTCTTTGAGAGAGCAAGCGCAAGAAGATGGATGAAAAGAAGAAGAACAAGAGGAAGAGGGATTTCTCTCGGGACGTTGGAAATGGCAACCACCCACGCTACAACAACAACCAGAACTATCGGCGTTCGCTATCGGCCCGTGGTCGTGGATCTTCTCGGCGTGGTGGAGGTTACAACCCGGATGCAACGCCCTAACAACCAGCCTCGTCCGCAAGCCCCCAACAACCACCGTGAAGGTCAATGCTAATCCTCCACCTAATGGCCCCACTTGCTTCGTGTGTGGTGGCGTGGGACACTTTGCAAACTCCTCGCCCGCCAAGAAGAGGCAAAAGTGGGACCTCCACCCCGGGGACGTAATGGCAACCCCAACCGAATGGGAAGGGACCGGCACGGGAATGTGAACCACGCCAAGGTGGAAACAAATGGAGGAGGCCACGAGATGTGGTGTTTGGTACGTTTCTCATCAACTCCTATCCCGCTTCTGATTCTTTTTATAATGGCGCATCACATTCCTTTATGATTTGTCGGTTTGTTCGCAAGAATAAAATTCCAACCGAACCGATGCCTAGTGTCATGAGTGTTAAGTCTCCTGGGGCCATGAAAGGTCCCTTGTGTGGTTTTTGGTAATTGAGTGTCAACCTTAGGTGAACTAATATGTGTGATTGAGATAATACACGGGAGATTAGTTCACACGTGATGATGCAATGAAGGAGCTTATTGCACATGAAACATGACATGGAGTCATGTGACCGAGGTGGTGAAGATCAAGACGAGGCTTGGCTTGATGGACCGGTTGCAAGTGTGAAGGGCAAGTCGAGGGGACTTGGCGTCGATGGACCGACGCAATGGTGAAGAGCAAGTGAGGTCAAGATCGATGGACCAAGAAGGTCATGTGATGATATGAAATGGATCATATCATTCTTGATCGTGTTGGTGCATGTGTTGCATCGACACTTTGGAGATGAAGCGAAAATGGAAATGCGCAAGGCAAAGGTATAACCTATAGGGCATTTCATTTCGCGGTCATAGGTGCTTAGAGAAGTTTATGACCGGGTTTAGGATAGATGGCCGTATCTATTAAGAGGGGCAAACTTGTTTGTATATCGGTCATCTAGTGCCACTTGAGCGATCTAACTTTGCGATGTGTTAGGATCGAGTGGCGTGCTAAGAGCTAACCCGGCCTTTGAAATGATTGTGAAAATGCTAACACACTTGCGTAAGGTGGTGTTGGCACATTTGCAAAAGGCGGGATTCAGCGCTTTCGAAAAATGAGTTGCATATTTTCTATTGGCCGGGGATGCAAGTTGGTGGTGAAAACATGCTATTCCTCGTGCTCAAGTTTGGTATACTTGATGGGTAGCATGTCGAAGCAAAGGTGGAGAAGTTTCGCAGAAGCGGCCCGGAAGCGTCGACCGGACGCCGACCGAAGCGGGAGGCTTGACGAGACGCTCACCGGAAAGGCCCTGGCGGTCGCGTCCGGCCCGAGAGCATGTTTCCGGTGTGGTCGACGGTCGAATGGACGCATACACCGGAAGCATCCGGTCCGACCGACGCATGCACGGAAGCATGCTCGGGGTTGTCGGGCCAGGGGGCGGGACCTTGTCCGCCTCGACCGGACGCCGGAGGAAGCGGCCGGACGCCGGACCGACTTCGGTGAGTCCGGTCGGTTGCGTCCCGTCGGTGCTGTAAACACCCCAACGGCTCTATTTTTGGCTTGTGGCTATAAATAGATGGGGTGGCCGGGTTTTGGTCGGTTCTTTGAGCACATTCTAGCCTTGGTGGCTTGTATTGTGGTGCTTGAGAGCCCTCCCACTCACATATGCTTGATATCGCTCATCCGGATTGAGTGAGAGATCGAAGTTCTAGTGCGTTGCGTTGAGAGATCGCATTCTGTGGCACTAGGTGATCGTGCTGCAAGCGGTGTGCTTGTTTCTCTTGGAGGTTGCCACCTCCTAGGCGCTTGGTGGCAAGAGACTTCGTGAAGCACGCAAAGAAGATTGTGCGGTGCTCAAGAAGAGATTGTGAGAGGTTCGTGCTCACCTCGCGGGGATCGTGGAAGAGCAACTCTAGTGGAGCGTGTCATTGAGCTACCACACTTGTGTGTGGGTTCACACGGTGCCCTCTCGAGGGATTGGCTAGAGAACTCACAATCGTGTGAGGGTCTCGATCGAGCTCCCACCGTGGGATTTGGCACTCGCCATTAAGCTTGAGAATCATCACCGGGTGATTCGCCAAACTGTGGAACCACTAAAGTGTTGGTCGACACAACGAGGAGTAGGGGAAGTTGGCAAGCTTCCCGAGACCTCGGTAAAAATCACCGGTGTCATCTTGTGTCCACACTTCGGCGTGGTTTGCAATCTCTTCATCTCAAGCTTTGTTCTTACATTCATATATACATTGTGTTTGTGCTTGAGTAGAGTAGTTGTAACTATCTAGCTTGTGTAGCTTGTTTAGTTACTTTGCTTAGCTTGTGTAGCTAGGATATTTGAGCCTTTGGGTTAGGGCGTGTGTTGCCTTGTCAATTGTGCATCTAGTGAGCTTAGGGGCTTTGTGCTTGCGCTTACTAGAATTGTGTAGGAGCTCACCCGTGCTTGAAGTACTAGTGCTTAGGTTTGTGTGACCTTGCATTAGAATTGATTAGGAGCTCAAGCTAGGCTTGTCACCTCACTCTTCTTGTGTAGGATCTTTTGTGAAGTGATTTAGAGTCTTAGTTAGAGGGGTGAAGTCTTGGCTAGACCGATAAGTTTAATTCCGCATTTGTTTCGGTTAGCCATCGCGATTAGTTTTAGAAGGGACTATTCACCCCCCTCTAGTCCCCATCTCGACCCTTCAGGCCAATATGCAATCAAATGTCTGGTGTCCATCTGTAAGTGTTAAATTAAGGGGGGTAGAGTTTCCAGTTAAACCTATTGTGCTTGAGTCGGAAGGTCTGGATCTTATTCTGGGAATGAGTTGGTTGTCTAAGTGGAAGGCAGAGATCAAATGCTCAGAGAAGGTAGTGTCTCTTGTTGCACCTGATGGGGAGAAGGTAGATGTGGTTGTCAATATGTCATCCACACCTCATGGCAATGATGAATCGCTTGAATGCTGGCTCGCTGGATGATATCAAAATAGTCAATGAGTTCCCCGATGTTTTTCCCGATGATTTGCCGGGTATGCCACCCGACCGTGACATTCAGTTTGTTATTGATCTATTACCCGGCACCGCACCTAATTCTAAAAGACCATATAGAATGGTCGTGAATGAATTAGATGAACTTAAGAAACAACTTAGAGAGTTGCAATCTAAAGGGTTTATTAGACCTAGTTCATCACCTTGGGGAGCCCCTGTTATTTTTGTTGAGAAAAAGGATGGGACTCAGAGAATGTGTGTAGACTACAGATCTTTGAATGAAGTAACCATTAAGAACAAGTATCCACTGCCAAGAATAGAAGATTTGTTTGATCAGTTGAAGGGAGCTTGTGTTTTCTCTAAGATAGATTTGAGATCGGGTTACCATCGTTAAAGATCGAGACCTAGTGATATTCCCAAGACTTTTGCATTCACCACCGGATATGGGCTTTATGAGTACACAGATCATGTCTTTTGGGTTAACTAATGCTCCAACTTACTTTATGTATTTGATGAATAAAGTTTTTATGGAGTACCTAGATAAGTTTGTCGTAGTCTTTATTGACGATTTGTTGACATTTCTTAGCGCAATCAAAGGAAAGCAGTATAAAACCCATCCCCAATAACTTGGCGCGAGAAATGCGCGGCCGACATTCCCGAAAGTGAAACCACCATGTCGGGTGATCCGAGCGGGATTATCAACGGGATAGATCTTGCCATCTTAGATATTTCATCCATAGCGTACGGATCTATCATTGTAGCATTTCACCCTTAAGTATTCAGTGGTATCGTTATTTATATTTTCCCAAAGGAAGGCATGTGATTATTAGCATGGCATCTGAATAGAGGAACATGTGTTTGCTTAGACCAAATTGTTCATACTTGAGGGGTAAGCAATAACAGTTTATGGATAGTGTGACACACACTTAAGAATCCACCAAAGAAAAAGGATAAAGAAAATAGATAAAGAATAAATGAATAACCTAATGGAGTAATTCTAATGTATCTAGTCATGGCCATACAAATGAATAGTTAGGATCATATGCAAACCGATCTAGGCATGGTTAGGTCTAGGATACCGGGAGACCCCATCCGAAGTCCGCTTCCCTACCGGAGGCATTTACGAACTCCCTACAAAGACATACGAACGTGGGGAGATTTCAAGGGATGGTCAAGGCTTGTCACGACCCGGCCGCCTACCCCCTCAACCGTGGCATGCTCTCATATTCGCAGGTGTCGTAATACCCGGGCACCATGCCCGCATATCGAGCACTACTCTTGTCCCCGGGATCCCCACTTTCGTCGAATGGACGGACTAGAACAAGAGCAAACCCGAAGGAACAACGAACCGATATCCCACCTCTAATCAAGTTAGGCATATGATGATCGATGATGAACCGAGATGAACATGTCAAGATTATGATATGTAAACTATATGCTAGTTCATATACCAACACAAGAACATGATCAATACTATACTCTAGTTCATAAGTTAGGCCAAGAACATAGATATAAGACTTGCAAATAGAAGAATGCTCCATTGAGAAGATATATTACCAAGGCACTTTCTTCTAGGAGACAAGCCCTCCTTGTAGCTCTTCTACTCCAAGTGCTAACCAAGAACTAAGAAGAAGAAGAAAGAAGAAGTAGAAGAAGAGAGAGAGGTAGAGGTGGTAGAGAGAGGAAGATTGCTGGTTTGTTTGGACTCTAAGTGGTGTGTGTTGAGAGAGGGGGAGAGAGGGGGACTACTTATACACTTGGAGGAGGGGCCTAAGTGCTAATTTACACCAAAACCGACCTGGTAAACCTTCCTAATCAGAGCAAACCGACCATCCCACGTCGGTAATCCCCATTTGGCAGGTGCATGAACCGCCTCCCCGAGGCTGGGCCGAAACCGCCTCAGGGAGGGTGCGGCCGCACCAGGTGGTGCGCGCGCACCCCCCTGGGCTCGGCCTGGCCCGGGTCTCGGTGGGGTGTCTTCCTTCGTCTTGAAAAGTTGTGGGCCGGGCTTGGCTCGGCCCAGTTTTGAAGTTTTGGGTCGATTTGCTCCTGGGCTTGTATTTTGCAAGAATGCGCTTCCCCGGATGGCGTACTTTGGTCAGTTTTCCACTTGCTTTTTATTATAAATCTGCAAAATAAAATACTAGACACTACAAGTGGAATTTATTAGTGATAAATGTATATGAGTATAAAAGGTATAGTTTTACTCCTTTATGGTAGTAAGTTGACGGAAAAAAATATGTCGTTGGTGACCGTCAACAAACTCCCCAAGCTTACCCTTTCTTGCGTCCTCGAGCAAAAAGAGATAAGTACTTGGTTGTTGATCGGGAGTTGCTACTATGCCGATTACGTTTTACAAGTGCCGGGGTTATAATAAGATGTTCTACTAGAGTTTGAATAAAATGGCACATCTTTTTTCTCATCCTTTATTACCTTTCATCGTAGCGGGGCTTTCTAGCTTTTCTAAAAGTCTTGGGCGGTTGCCGAGATAGAACGGTTATAATAGAAATACTTATCATTCATCCTTTTGATCAACTTTTTATCCGGATTTATTTAGTTAGATAATATTTATTTTTTCGAGAAAGTATGGGCTTTATTGCTATATATATATTTTCTCTCTTTTTTTTTTTTGGAGAGGTGGGCTCTACTCGCCCTAGACTTTTGTCTTTTATTTCCTCTCTTTTTTTTTTTTTAGAGATGTGGGCTCTACTCGCCCTCGGACACTTGTCCATTTTCATCTCATTTTTTTCCTTTTTTTTAGCATAGCCCATATCAATTCTCTTTTCTTTCAAAGTAGATTCCCGGATGTCAAGTTTCTCTTTTTGGACGAAATCATAGCAAATCCATTTGTACCATATCATACTTGGCAACAACTTAGACTAGATAGAGCCTATGCAACCCACATGAATCGGGTTTTTCAGATGAGTTTTTAGACTTAGCCACTAAACCCAAACTTTAGAGAAATTCGAATTATAAACTAGGCATAGGTGAAACATAAGACAGAGCAACTATTCATCATTTCAACAAGGGAGTAAGACTAAACATTTTTATAGCTCATATATATAAGCATTAAGGCACATAGAAGAGCTACTTATTCTATTTTAGATTTTTTTTTTTTAGTTATCTCTTTTTTTCAATGTAAGATTGCTGAAATTTAAACATGCTAAAATAAAATAAAATTTGATGAAAGTAAATATGCAATGCAATGGCACCTCGGGTCCTCCCCAACTATCCGGGAGGCCTACCGATCGGGATCGAAGCCTTGGTACCTCGAGCATGCTTCCTTGCATGCGTTAAGTAGTAGCCATGTTGGACTCCAATCGGGTCCATCTCTGCCGACTCTGCCGCTCCCCCGCTGGCCGCCAGCATGCAGTGTTTTTGCATGGGTATTGAGCGTGTGCTCAATGTTCCTAGTGCGGACGTCGAGGTGTCTTTGCAGCTAGATCTTATAGCCTCCACCCCTTGTGGTGGTGGCTGCCTGTCTTTGGGCCAGTGGGGGCATATCGTCGGAGCTATCGTCAACGTCAAATACGTTGGCCCTCCATGCTGCTTTGTATCTCCTTCGGCCACTGGGTTTGTACCGGTGTCCGAGGCGGCGGCTCCCACCTAGGATCATACCCGGTATCACCCCCTCGCCATGTTGCTGGAACATTGGTGTAGGGCTGTGTGGGCGTGGGCGTGGCGTGAAGTAGGGCCCATGGGAAGGGATCCGACCTCAGGTCTCCCGACAACTGCGTGAGGCCCGATAGGGGTATCTTTCTGCGCAAAAATATCGGCTTGATCTCGAGCTCAAATATTAGCACTGGCTTTTATACAAGCGTAAGTCGGGTTAGGTAACCGAACTATAGTTGCATAGCGAGGAAAAGATGACCAAGCTCGCCCGGATGGTAAAATCTTAATTAAATGCCCCCTCGCACAAGCTGCGCGTAAAATCCAAAAATCCCGGGTGTGGTAATGTACTCTATCTATCGATTATCCAAAGCTCCAATCGCAGAAGCGTGTGATAAGAGATGTGCGGTGTGACGGGAACAAAAGCAACTTTTGAGATAATATGTAACAAGTTCCTGCACATCTCTACCACTTTGGAGCTACTTTCTCTTTGTGGACAATTGCATAGAGTAATTTCAATTCAATTTCATTCACCCTTCTAACCCCGTGTCTTGAAACAAAGTCACGAGATCCAAATGATGGATGAATCTAAGTGATGGGTCTTTGGATCTCGTGAGTGGCGAGGTTTGAAAGTACCGACCTCATGAGCACCTGGATATCTCCTCCCGTAAGTGATTCCTAACAAAGCCGGGGAAGAGCAAAGATCTATGTCTAGTGCACATCTATAATCTGAACCCCCAAAGCGACGCTAGGTCCGCCCACGTAACATGATAAGATGTACCAAAGAGGCGGAAAGAAATTCCTAGCGGTCCTCTACTAGTGTGAATAAGAACTGGATTGTCGGGGAGGCGAACCTTCCTCCTCGAGAGGGGAATATCCTCGCCACCCGACCGCTCTCCGGAGGATAGGGAATTCGTCGTCCATACCGTTTGTTTGAGGAGCTCGAGGTCGATTCTCGGGCGTGTCTTTGGAACACACGGGTCCTTAAGTAGGAGATATGCTTGCATCTCCCGAACTCCACGGATGTCGGTGGTACGGCGGCGTCGGCCGTCGATTGTCGGGGAGCTTGTGCTTCTTCCTCCCCCCGCGGTGCGGCGTCTTCTTGTATGGGGGAGCCTTCGAGATCGCCGAGTTGAGGGCGGAGCTTGTGCTTGTATGCCGTGAGCTATGTCTTGATGACCGCCTCAACCCGGCCCGAAGATCTTCCCATTTCTTCATGGCTCTTGCAAAAAGCGATTGAGCAAGACCTCGGGTGTGCAAGGGTTAGTTGAAAGTATGAACTTTCACACACCGTGTTCTTGCTTTCGGCACGGTGTTTTTGGCGAAGAAAATAGAGTGTAGAGCAAGTGGGAGAGAGTGTGAGAGTGAGAAAGAGTGAAAATGAGAGGTGGGTGCTCTCACACCGGTGCTCGGGCTATTTATAGCCGAGCCAACGGCCGGGGGCGCTCCACACAACGCGGCTAGGAGCCGTTGGCGGGCCCGTGGGGGCGCTAGCAGGGTGCGGGCGCACCGTGGTGGTGCCACCAGCCTCCCCCCCTAGCTTCTTCTTTGCTCGCTTTGGCGGGCGTGCACAACGGTCATGAAAAGTTCGTGGCCGTTGTTTGCTCGCTACCGTTCGACCGTTTTCTCGACCTTTTGAATTTCTCCAAAAAAATTTCAAATATAAATTTATTTTTAAAATAGAAAAATTATTTAAAAAGTATTTTTGTATATACTTTTTATGTAGGAAATATTTTTTTCTTTATTTTTCATGAAAGAATTTGTTTTATTTATAAATATTTTTATTTTAGTTTTCAAAAATATTTACTTATAGATTTTATGTTTACAATTTTTTTAAGTATACCCATATTTTTTTGAGCGGGTTATTTATAGTCGGCTGTCGACTCTCCCTTCTTCGCGGGGAAGCACCTACTCCGGGGTCTCGAGTCGATCCTTCAACACTCCACACCGGTTTCGATGATGATGATATCCGGGTGTGTTGTTTGTTTGTATGAATGGGCACTTTACCGCCTTTACTCGGCGTGGAAGACTATGAAGCCTTTCCCCATGCAGATATCGGCTTTGGCGTGTAGAGAAACGGTCTCCCCGGGAGGAGAGACGTATCCTCCTCGATGGGCCCATATCCGAGATCACAAAATCAAGGGGATGTACTCCGGCCTCAGATTTTGACTAGCACGTCTTCGAAGTATTCCCTCTGGCCGCCTTGTTGATTAATCTGCCATTTGGAGGACGAAGTTGGCGGGAGTAAGTGTTCCTCCATGAATTACGCTGAAGGTGGCCTTGGACATCACATTGATATCGCCCCTAGGTCACGCGAATGCATTGAAGGTGTGTGGGGGGCCAACACGCCCGGTGATAAGTGGACGCCCGTGGTCGCCCTTCTTGGCAATGAATGGCGAAGCTCACGAGGGATCTTCTTTAGCTCATCGGGTTGACTAAGCCTTAGAGATATCATGTTAACCGACTCGTGCGGGACCTCGGGGTGCCACAGGATCCTACCCGAAGTCGTTAATCGGTACTTGAGCAAAAGAATCGGGGCCACCGTGTTTCTATCATCTTGTTGAAACTGAGTTGGTTTTTTTCACGGTGACGTCAACCCTTCGAGCTTATTATTCACTCCTTCAAGGATTTTGTCTTGATGGCTCATCTTTTTGGTGAGATTTTCGTTAATCTTGGCTTGGCCCAATACCAGGTCCTTGAGTGAAGGCTGACCCGGTTATAATTGAGTTGTACCCTTGGTTACCTTGGAATGGTGGCTTTGGGTTGGTTGTTCCTCGCCTTCTTTGAGGTTGGCGATACCGTTCTTTGTTGTTGATGAAGGCGGCTTCTTCACGGGTCTCGGGCGGTTATCCCCCTCGAGTGGCCAACTCCACCACACGCCTCACGAGGTCATGTGAGCATCTGCGGCGTAAACTGGGCGCTGCTGAATGGTTGAGTCTCATCTTGCGCTCTTCCGGTTTCTTCAGCGGATGAGATCCATTTTTGCGGCAAGCATATCCGCCTCCTTCACGGTATGCATGCCTTTTTGTGTTTTGGCTAGGTTTACATCTTCCCCCAGCTCTGGTTTGCCACCATTTTATCAATCGGGGCTATTGCCCGATCTATGGTGAGCGATAAGAATGCGCCACCAGCCGGCGTCGAGGTGCCCCATCGATATGGCCGTGAGACCATTGTAGAAGTTCGGAGCACCGGCTAATTCTCCATCCGTGGTGCGGCATGCTAGAATGTATTCTTGCAGCCTCTCCCACGCCTCGGAATGGGTTCCATTGATGTCTCGCCGAAATTGGCGATCCTTCCCTCGGGGCATTGGTTTTGCCCATGGGGAAGAACTTAGCCGAGAACGCCGCGAGCACTTGGCCCACGTGTTGACTACTTCCTTGTCCTTGTAGAACCATTGTTTCGCCTTCCCCCACGAGGGAGAAAGGTAACAAGCGAGCCTCGATAACGTCTCGTTCGGCGCCCTTGATAACGATGGTATCGCATAGCTCAAGGAAGTGTTGGAGATGAGCGTTGGCGTCCTCGCTAGGCAGTCCACGGAATGGGTGGCCTCGCACCATGGTGATTAGCCCGGTGCGCGGCTCAAAGTTTTTGTCGCCACATTCACCACCGCCCAAAGGCACGTTGGTGGCCGAGTAGAGAAATCGCAGCGGCGGCCCAGGCCATAGCTTGAGATGCGGTTGGTGCAGTGATGCCTCGGTCTCGACCGCGGAGTTCCGACCAGAAGAAGAAGCGGCATGAGACCTGTTCTTCCTTAGGAGTGCCTACGGATCGAGATGAAGTTCTCCGGCAGTTGGAAACCTAACATACACTATCTGTTTTCATCCACAACGGGAGAAAACATAAAAGATTAACCTTGTATGAGCAAATGGTAGCCACGCATACAGTTCATATTCATATAGCCGGCTAGTTTATTTTGTTTTTTTTTCACAATGCCTTCCCCGACAACGGCGCCGAAATGCTTGTTGATATTTCTTAGCGTAATCAAAGGAAAATGTGTATAAAACCCATCCCCAATAACGAAACAATGCGCCCGCGATATTCCCCGAAGTGAAACCACCATGTCGGTGATCCGAACGGGATTATCCACGGGTTAGATCTTGCCATCTTAGATATTTCATCCTCAGCGCGCACGGATCTATCATTGTAGCATTTCACCCTAAGTATTCGTGGTATCGTTATTTATATTTTCCCAAAGGAAGGCATGTGATTATTAGCATGGCATCCCGAATAGAGGAACATGTGTTTGCTTAGACCAAATTGTTCATAACGAGGGTAAAGCAATAACAGTTTTATGGATAGTGTGACACACACTTAAGAATCCACCAAACAAAAAAGGATAAAGAAAATAGATAAAGAATAAATGAATAACCTAATGGAGTAATTCTAATGTATCTAGTCATGGCCATACAAATGAATAGTTAGGATCATATGCAAACCGATCAAGGCATGGTTAGGTCTAGGATACCTGGGAGACCCCATCCGGAGTCCTGCTTCTTCCTGCGAGGCATTTACTGAACTCCTACGGCAAGACATACTGAACGTGGGGGATTTCAAGGGACGGTCAAGGCTTGTCACGACCCGGCCGCCTACCCCCTCAACCGTGGCATGCTCTCATATTCGCAGGTGTCGTAATACCCGGCACCATGCCCGCATATCGAGCACTACTCTTGTCTCCCAGGATCCCCACTCGTCGAATGGACGGACTAGAACAAGAGCAAACCCGAAGGAACAACGAACCGATATCCCACCTCTAATCAAGTTAGGGCGGATGATGATCGATGATGAACTAAGATGAACATGTCAAGATTATGATATGTAAACTATATGCTAGTTCATATACCAACACAAGAACATGATCAAGACTATACTCTAGTTCATAAGTTAGGTCAAGAACATAGATATAAGACTTGTAAATAGAAGAATGCTCCATTGGGAAGATATATTACCAAGGCACTTTTTTCTAGGAGACAAGCCCTCCTTGTAGCTCTTCTACTCCAAGTGCTAACCAAGAACTAAGAAGAAGAAGAAAGAAGAAGTAGAAGAAGAGAGAGAGAGGTAGAGGTAGTAGAGAGAGAGGGAAGATTCTTTGGTTTCTTTGGACTCCAAGTGGTTTGTGTTGAGAGAGGGAGAGAGGGGGACTACTTATACACTTGGAGGAGAGGCCTAAGTGCTAATTTACACCAAAACCAACCTGGTAAACCTTCCTAATCAGAGCAAACCGACCATCCCATGTCGGTAACCCCCATTTGGCAAGTTCATGAACCGTCTCTCCCGAGGTGGGCCGAAACCGCCTCGGGGAGGGTGCGTCGCATCCTGGTGTGGTGCGCACGCACCCCAGGCTCGGCCCTGGCCCGGGTCTCAGTGGGTTGGCTTCCTTCGTCTTGAAAAGTTGTGGGCCGGGCTTGGCTCGCCCAATTTTGATGTTTTGGGTCGATTTGCTCCTAGGCTTGTATTTTGCAAGAATGCGCTTCCCCTGGATGGCGCACTTTGGTCAGTTTTCCATTTGCTTTTATTATAAATCTGCAAAATAAAATACTAGACACTACAAGTGGAATTTATTAGTGATAAATGTATATGAGTATAAAAAGGTATAGTTTTACTCCCTTTCTGGTAGTAAGTTGACGGGAAAAATATGTCGTTAGTGACCGTCAACAAGTACCAAGAGCAGTTCATGTCATCGCAAGTCATGACTGGAGGAGCCCAATATTCGCATTCCTAATCGGCACTTATGAACCCGAATCCAAGCATGAACAGCAGCGAATGGAGTCACGAACCAAGCACTACTCCATCATAAGAGGCGAACTATACAAAGATGGCATCGTGAGCTCCAAAACTCAAGTGCATCGGCCACGTAAGAAGGACGAAAACTTTTGGACGAAATACATGGGGCTTGTGCGGAGCGCCTGAGAGGGCCACACGAGATAAACCCAGCAATGAGACGGGGTTTCCTCCGGCCCCTACTGACGACCAAAGACGCAAAAAGCAACTGGGTAAAGACATGCGAAAGCTGCGGATGTTTGCCAAGAAGCAAAAAACGCACCTTCAACCCAACCAGTCGATAGTGCCCATCCGCCCACTACAACGGGGGTAGACAAAGTAGGGCCATTACCAACAGGCCCGTGCAATGTGAGATTCGCGGCGGTGGCACTCGAGTACTTCACCAAATGGATAGAAGCAAGGCCTCTAGCCGAGAATCACTTCAAAGAACTTTGATCGGTTTTGTATGGCAACAAATAGTTTGTCGCCGGGGTTCCGCCTTACATAACAAAGGGACAATGGCAAGCAAATTGACTCAACCGAAGTTTAGGAACTTTTATGCGAGGAGCTTTTCGATCAAAGCGACTTTCGCGATCGCTGTACCATCCACAAAGCAACGGGTCGTCCGAAAAAAGGCCAACGGTTTAATCTTCTCGGCCGCCTCAAAGTCTCTCGTGGGACGCAACCAAAGGGAAGTGGCTAGCCTAAATGACCGCCACGGTTTAGGGTCATAACATCTCCAAGTCCCTGCAACCGGATTCACTCCGTTTCGGTTGTTGTACGGGGAAGAGGCCATAAATCTAGAAGAGCCGAGGCTCGGTTCATTTCGTACACAAACAACGGATGTAACCAAAATCAAAGGTTTGTAGATGCCGACACATCGAAGTTTCGAAAGTTGCGGCGGCAAAGAACCTCGACAACTACCACAAGGAGACACGGAGGCTGGCTTCACAAGAAGGTCCTGTGAAAGGACATCTACCCAGCGACCTCGTGCTGATCCGACACACGCGAACAAGCAAGGCAAATTGCAATCCCAATGGTACGGGCCATTCGTCCGCCGCAAGCCTTGTCAAGCCCGGGTGTTTCGCCTCAAGACGAAGAAGGTGGCGAAATGATTCACACATGGAACGCGGGACAACCTCCGCGCCCGGGTTCTACGCGTGGCGAATGCTCCCTAAGGCGGGGAGTTGTAATCTTCTTTTCCTTTCATTTGGCTTTGTAATAAGTAAGGTACGGAACTACACTAAGGTCGCGCCTGTTTTTCCTCACAGGGGAAGTCCTTTCGGGTGTGAGATTTTTAACGAGGCAACCTCCGAAAAAACGTTAGGTCCCGAACCCCTTATAAAGGTTCCTTCTCCCCAAACGCAGAACAATGACGAAAGAGAGAGCCGAAAACAAGAAGTGTCTAAGACACTCTTGATATATTCGCATTCAACATACCCGAAAGGTATATGCTTTGAAGAAATCGGCAAACCACGGCAAGAGAAGCCGAAAAAGACTTAGGTCTAAAAGGAATGAAAGTCCGGAGGAAGTCTAAAAGTGACAACTCCCACAACAAATAGCTAAAGGCGTGAAAAGCTTAAGCTATTTCGACTTAACCTAAGAGTCAAAGTCGAAGCATAAGCGGAGAAACCCACAAAAATGTCAATTGGTTATCAAATTACGGCCAAGACATTAAAGAGCGTACCAAACCAAAAAACTCAACTAAGTCCAAAAGGACTAAAGTAGGTAAACCCAATCAATAGAAGGTGCATCAAAGGACGCACCATAAGGACAAGAATCAACCTCATAATAACCGTCCCTTGAACAATCAAGATAGTAAAAGCCCAAGATTTCGAAAGGACAGGCAAACTCACTATAAAAACAAAGACCCAAGGGTCGCTCTATTCCCAAGAAACCGCCATAAGTTGTAGAGGGAAAGCCTCTCAATAGCCATGCAAGACCCACGATCCGCTATAGGCTTCGGCTCATTAGGATTGAGAGGAGTCGGGAAGGCCAAAGTAGCATTCGGCCACCTTCGGAGAGAGGGGTGAGTTTCGAAAGGCGGCTCGGCGGCTTGCCCACAAGCTAGTGCTAGGAAAGAGCTTGTCGAAGGACTATTCTACCACGAGAGAGCCCTTGATCAAGCCCTAAGAGAGCTGCGCAAGAAGCGCGTCAACCAACTCAGGCACATCCATGATTACTCAAGGTGGCCGACAATATCAGGGTTTCAGCGACTGACTAGTCCAACCCGCCAGAGCTTCGGAAAGGAGAAGAACCGAATGCTCTGGTAAAGCCTAACATAGCATTCGACATCGCATGAGTTCATCTCCATCGGCATGACGGATGCAAATCTGCCGCCGAGTGCACAAGAAGGTTGGAAGACCAAGGTCGAAACATGGCATAATTGGCTAAACCCCTCGCCACGTAACAATGTCACGCGCCGATCCTCGGTTTCAAACTCGAGTTCAAATGCTTACCCCTCGCCTCATCTACCGGCTAGCCGAGAACCTAGGAAAAGTCTGCGGTCCCAAGATGGCCGAATGTGTAACGAGGCGGCATTCGCCACAAGGTATGCTAGGTCCACTAACACAATAGAAAGAGCATACGCAACACACAAAATGTAAACAAAGGTCTAACTTAAAAAAATAAGAATCACGTTCGGCGTATTACATGACTTTCGTTCCCCGCAAAAAGGGGGGAGGGGGTTTCTTAAACACAAGAACAGTCATTTGCGAGAAACGAAACATCATATATACTTAGAGCGGGGATGCACGAAAACAACATTTCCACAATTAGTTCAACCCGAGGTCCCTAACAGAAAGCAAAGATCGGTACCTAGGAGCCGGAAGTACAACACTTTCATCCTCTACCTCTATTTTCGCTCAAGCAAAAACACCGCGAACCAAGTTTCGTTGCCCTAACGAAGGGACGAAAGTGCTCCGTAAGTCGAGCATTCGTTGCCCTCTATGAATAACTTTTTAGTCGACGTGGATCGAAAAGAAATCGCTTCATTCGGTCGGGAAATTTCTCCCGAAATCTAAGCCAAGAGGCCCCCGCCACACCGAATCCATCACGTTCAATTTTCAAACGAATATCTTCCATAAATTCAAAGGTCCCCTCCCGGAACCTGCCAAAAGAGTTAACATCAATTTAAAAATGCATCATTACAACATCAAGGTCAACACGACTTGAATCAAGGAGTCCTTTAAACAGTCTCTACCCTAGCATCGTCGCCTTCGGCACTCCCTCGAGGCCGGAGGCGTGTCTGCTTCGGTGGAGGGGTGCCCGATTTAAGAGAGGCATGGGCATCCCGCTCCGCCACAAACGCGTTCACCTTGGCACGAATCTCCTCCTTCTCCTGAGTATTCTGCGTAACCCGGCCAAGCGCTTCATCAATGATAAGATTACAAAAGGTCAAAACTTGTAGAAACACGAAAAGGGATGAGTTTAGGAAAAATCAAACTAACCGGCCCGGATTAAATTTCTTGCGTAAACATGGCAAGGTCCTTTCCGCCCTTTCGCCAAGAACCCTCGCAAAATTTGCCGCCACCGAGCACCGGAGCAAAGAGTACGCCAAGACACGCCCGGATCCTCGCTCGGCTCCACGGCCTCGATATGAGGGCATCCCAGCCATCGCAGGGGAGTCAATGCCCCTAAGAGTCTACATAGAGGCGTGCCCCTTCTCGGGCATATAGGTCCCGGCTCCTGTACTAGCCAGGGGAGAGTCTCCCCATAGCCGAGCCCCTGCGGCGGGTTGGCCTCATCGCCGAAGGAGGCCAGCAATCGCTGCAAGGCCGAAACGCCGGCCTTGACCCTCACGATCCGTAGCAAGCGTGAACCGACCGGTTACTCTTTCTCTCGGCGTCTAGCTCTCCTCCTCCAGGTCCTTGACCTTTTTTTTTTTTGTCCGCGCACTTCTTCTCGGCCGTCTCGCCCGATTCGCTTTTACCATCGGCCGAGTTGGACAGCCGCAAGTCCTTGGCCAACTTTTTCGCTTCTTCGCCTTTTAGGCGTCAAGGGCCTTGGTTGCCTTGACCACGAATTTCTTTTCCAAGGTTTGGGCAACAAGCATAGACTACAAAAGAAAACCAAACAAGCACGAAAATTGTAAGAAATACAAAACTTACATTCAAAAAACAAAGAGCGAAACTAGAACTTACCCCGGTGGGCGTAGAAGTTAAGGGTGTCGAAGAGCCGCATTTGGGGCTCCGTCTTCAACGGCTCCTTCTCGCCCGAGGGGTCCGTGAAGGAGGTGGAGCAATCTAGGCCGACCGACCCCCTTCCGTGGGAAGAAGGGGCGGATAAATACGTCCACTCCGGCCACCACCCGAAGTCCCGAATATGCTCCTAGACAACGAGCAAGCTTGTAAGTCTTTTCTCTTCGTGGACTCATCTCCTCGGAACTAATCCCGAGAATACACAACGGTCTCCCCAAAGTCACTAGAATGACTTCCAAGGGAGAGTGTACCATGGCCGAAAAAGGCAATCCCCGAAAAACGCCGGAAGTCTTGACAAACTCCCTTAGAACCGAGACTTACCCGGGCGGCCTTGGGTGTCGACGACGAAGGCGGGCGGCGGACTGGCCGCCGAGCCTCCTTGCTTGACTTCTGTTTTTTCTTTGGCAAGGGAAGCCGCAGCGATTCGTGAGGCGGTGGAAGGCTCCCGTGGCCGCTGATGGCGGCGGCTCGGCCCGAGAGAGATCGAATCCTCGCATCCTTCAAAGTGTCAAGAGGGGCTTTGACGGACTTGCCCCGCCATGTCATGTCTTCGAATCACCGAGATTACCCGGGTAAAAACAACATGAATGAGCATTAATAACAAAGAAAGATAGAGCAGTACCAAAGAACGAAAACAAACCGAACAAATTGCCGAAAGCACATCCAATATCCCTAGAGAAGACAGGACAAAGTACCGAGGCGGAGGTAACAACGCCAAACAGGCGAGTGCGGCCGAATGTAACCTTTCGGCTACGTCGACCGGGAACCCTAGCCAGGTCATGACCTACCTCGATATCCTTGCTCTCTTTCAGTTTCTTTGGATGAGATATTTTCTGCCTCTTGATCCATTCAAGCGGGGCCGAATCATGAGCAACACTTTTTCCACGATAAGCAGACTTTCGTGCGGCCTTCTCAGCCATAGCCTCGGCTGGAGTAAGCCGGTGCGGGTAAGGCACGCCCATAGCATCGAAAGCCCTATTGATTCGGGCATTCTCTCCGATGATCTCTTGAGCCATGTTGTACTCACGGGTACCCACCATACCGAGGATAGCATCGGCAAAATCGTCGTTCACAAAATCCAAAAACACCTTGTGCGAATGGAAGCGCCGACGGAATCAGAGCCTCAATCAACGCCATCATAATCAAATGTAGTTCGGAGGGTCGATGACGAATCGAACCCCAGCACTCAAAGGCCGAACCTCCATAGCGATCCACTCCTCAACCAGGTCGCGAGTGCTTTGCCTCCCTAAGGTTGCAAGGAAGGCCATAGTAGCTTCGGCATCCCCTTCTACATTCTCGACAAAGGATGCATGGCATTTTGCCCGCAGAGGCACCATTCGGCTTTCTAAAGCACTGTTCATAGGCAGGCCGGATCTGGTGGCTTCACCTTCGTTTCTGGCGCTGACTCGAGCGTAGAACCAGAACTGTGTCCACCTCGACCACTTGTTGCGTAAAGTGGGAGCAAGACGAATGTTTCCCCTCGGGATAAAGGTATAAGCCCCGAATTGCACAACACAATGTTCATCGGTCCCTTTCGTCCCCGAATCTTCTTCGCTTCTTGTGCAAAGCATAGAATTGAACGAAGGTTTCAACACAAAGAGGGGCTCCCATCATCTTCATGGCCCATACGAATGCCCCCCAGACGGTGAACGCTGTTCGGCGTTAAGTGATGTAGTTGCAAACCAAATCGGTCAAGAACACCACCGACGAAAAAGCATCCTCGCAGGGCGCGAAATCCGCTCGAAATAGTCCTTGAAAACGAAGCGCTTCGCCAAAGGCTTTGATTCGATATTTCTCCTAGTCGGAGCCCGGACAATAACCTTGTTTGTCGATCCATGAACCCTTTACGCACATATTCATTCAGAACCTCCTCGAGAACGAGCGAGGTTCCGCCCAATACACCTCATGACGAGCCGGAGGCCCCGGATTCTCCCCGAACCTTCGGCAAAAGAATAGCTCCCATCCTCCGACCCTTCCAAGGCCCCGAAGACGCTCGAGGCTCGCCTAGGCCGAAAAGGTCGGGATCACTGCGCCGAAAGATCTCTCCAACAAAATCCCTTCTATGTCAACATCCATCTCGGCCTCATCCATAACTTGAGGGGTCGCAGGTCTGTCGATTCGGAGCCCTCTTCGCCGCTTAGAAAACAGATCTTGGTCGATGTCTCGGATTGCGCGCGCTTCAATCACGCACAAAGTGGGACGAATCTGAATTCGACGAATCGCTAGTAGACCGAGCTTTTCGACGAAGAGCCGGATCCCGGCAATCGGAACCGACATTCTACCGAATCAACGAAACCTAGGATACAAAAATAGAAAGAAACGACAAAACCCTAAAATAAAAAATGGGCGCCCAACTCAACCGAAATAAAAAAGGAGAAAGGGAAGGAAACTTACTAGGAGTGATGAAGCCGGTTGCCGAATGCCCTCAAACTCCGAAAGGCGAGGTTAGCCGAAAGCCGAAGAGCTCAAAGAGCGCCGGGAAAGCAAGAGCGCGAGGAAGCAAGTGAGCCGGGGGGAGATCATCGTCCCGGCCCCGACCCCTATATAGGGAAAAAGCGCACGCTGTTCGTCGCGTCCCATCCGTCGATTCGGGGCTCGCAACCCGAGGTGACGCTGCTTCGCCTTCCGCGGGCATTAAAAATATTACGCCCCATCGCATTCGCCCGAGGGGGTTTCTTAAGGGCCGAAAAGTCGCGACCAAGAGCAGGACGAAAGGGCCTAGCCCTTGGCCTCGAGGGGCTACTGTTGGGGGAGGCCGAACTCCGCCCACCCCCTACGGTCGGCCCGAGAATGAGCGGGTGCCGCCGAGGGCGTGAGGTGGCCTAAAGGGGATAGGATTCGCCCCGTGGTCCGAAAGCTTTTGGATTCGACCTGAGCATACCTTGGATCCGGGACGCAGGGGTGGAACCCGCAGCCAGAGTTTCGTGGATTACCGACGGCGCGAGGCATTCGGTCATGATGGGCTGGCGTGGCGCCTGCTCGCCGAGCCTCGTCCGTGGGAAGCGTCGGTGCGTGGACGAAAGCTGCGGCATTCGGCATGGGTGGTCGAAGGCTGGAACTTTCGTCCTGGGCGGCCGTTTGAGAAGGACGGGTGAGGGACGAAAGCGTCGACATTCGGTCAGATATGTCGAATGCTCTTACTCTCGTCCTTTGGGGGCGAGAACTCAGCTTGGGACCCGAGACGTATGGAGTGGTCGAAAGCAATCGCTTCCGCCCGTTTCGTCGGAGGAGTTTCCTGTCGAATGTCACCCGATGTGTTTTTGCAGATATCTGAGGTCCGACGCCGAAGGACCCACCAGGAGTTGGTGAGAACGCGAGGCGAGGAAGTACCATTCTACCCCTGGAGCGCCGAGGAGGAGCACGGGAGGTCCAGAGTTGGTAGGAGGGTAAGATAGGAATTGTAAGAGTCTACGGACTATAAATAGACCCCGATGGTCATTGTAAAAGGAAATGTGCTTAATGGAAAGGGTGTTCCAGTTTCGCATACACATCCGTGTGTCCACTTTAGTTTAGTCGATTGATTCGTCCGGCCAAGGTGTAGCCTGCTTCAGGGTTACACCAACACTACATCGATGACTGATGTGTAGAGGTACATGCATGCATGCCCCCATGGCCGCAGCCCTCCACCGCGCGCCGGCCGGCTACGCTCCTCGCGCATGCATCCATGTCCAGTTAGTGCGGCACGTGTACCTGTCGCACTTTCACGTGAGTCCAAGCGGGTGGTGAATGATATGCAGACGGCAGCAGGGGAGTCGGCGAGAGACAGACGACAGAGGGCGGCGTTACGGACGCACCCAACTTTTATCACTTCACCATACTCGTACGTAGGAGTAGACTAGTATACCATACCATGTACACACAGCTAGATGGCCGGACGGATGATGAATGAGAGGCGCAGCGCCATGGCAGCAGCAGGGGCTCAGTCTCAGTGCATGCATGCTGAGCAAAGTTAAAGCGAACAAAAAAAAGATGCGCTTTACCCGCTCGCTGTCTCTTTCTCTGCTTGAGTGAGGACAAAAAGGATTAGCATACTAGAGCTCAGTCAAAGTCGACTGATCCAGAGAGTAGCGTGCAAGCGTAAAGAGTGGAGTGAGAATAATGCTCTTGCTCACCTGCTACCACACACCATGCATGCTTGCTGCAAAAGCTTCACAAATTCATGGTGGCAACGCCTTTTCATTTGTCGTAACTTATCGATCAGATCGGCTATGATGATGATCGGTCTGTAAACCCGAGCTAGTAACCCTGTACGTTTATCCCACCACACGTGCTCGTTGGCCGCGCCACGCTGACCTGACCTGCACTAGCTGTGCCTGTGCGCGGGCGGCCGCTGCTGTGCCAGGCATGTATGCCATGCCAGCGCGCGCAGCAGAGAGTGCTGGAGCGACGAATTAAAACCGCACTAGCTACTTGCCAAACGCGCAGCTCGATCGGCGGAGGCAGACCCGGCCCACGCGCGTGCAGCGGCACCGAATGAATGTGCGTGGCAGGGGCAGCCGCGCCGCGCGCGCACCGTCGTCGTCTTCGCGCAGGCAGAGGGCAGAGGCAGGCCCCGCCCCGCGTGGCACCAGCGACCGGCGCCGGCGCGAACAGCGCCCGCGCGGCCTGCCCCTGCGGCCCCGCTGCCTCCCCCGTACGTTTGCTGCTGGGAGGGGCAAGAACCGCCTTGGAAAATGGAGCGGCCAGCGGCATGCCGACCCCCGCCCCGCCTGACCGAATGTGTGCGCCGGCGCTGCGCCCGTCGGTCGAATTGATTCGCGCGCGTACGGCCAAGCACTCTGCCTCTGCGTCAGGACTGCACCGCTGCCGCAGTGACATCCCGTAACATTGACCCGCCCACCGGATTTTGAGCAAGTTAACGGCAACAAAATTGGAACACAGTACTCCAACTGTACACAACCTGTTATCAACCTGTACACAACTTACAAAAGGAAAAAATCACTCAAAACTTCGGACAAGCCAACAACAACGTCCGAAAGTAGATTGTTTTGTTGGGCATCCTTTGATCGTGCAACCACTTAGTTAAGCAGTGAACCATGATTCATCTTGATCTTGTTCTTTTCCTTGGGATAAATCCTTCCAAATCAGCGATGACACCAAGTGGCCCAAGCTAGCCCCGGAAAATAGAATATACTCATGCTTTAAGAAGACCGAAAAGCCCTTTGTAATCCAGTTTACTCCCTCTCGTCCCATGGAGTTCGTCGTTTTTGACTTTTGAACTTCATGTTTGACCATCCGTCTTATTCAAAATATTTATGCAAATTATAAAATAAATTAATCAATATTCAAGTAACTTCATTGATAAAATAAGTCATACCAAAATAAATTATATTTGTACAAAAAAATTTGAATAAGACGAAGCATCGAATTAGATGGCACGTAAAACGGGGGTGACAAACTCGGTGGGGACGGAGGGAGTAGAAATCAAGTCTTCTTGGCCCAAAGAATCACGAAGACAACTCCACACATATTTTGTTGTAGAGCAACTAAAAAGGATGTGGTTCAATGTTTTAGGTTTGTTGCATAAACTAGACTTGGCATTCCCTTTCCACCCTCTCTTGATTAATGGAGTTGTATTCTCAAGTTTTTATTGTGTGGTTACTTGCCACAAGAAAGATTTTAATCTTGAGTAGAATGTTTTTTCTAAATTAGCTAGTCGGTGCGATTGAAAACTCCCCATGGGTTAGCCACCGATAAAGATTTTGTTGTAAACAAATTTAACTTTCCAACGACCAACTTATCTTACCATTTCTAGTCTCATCAATATGTACCTCTGAAAAGAGCTACTACCCATGCACGATTCTCCCCAAAGGAATGCCCCAAGCATCCTCTACCCAAAACTCTTGAACTAGATTTTATAAAAAGGTTTGTCAAACTGAATAGTCCTAGGGAGGGGAGGGGGGTTCCTCCTATCCTTGCCTAATGAGGTTGAAATCTTCCCCAATTAGGTCGTCCGCAATGGTTAGCTATTTGGCTATCTAGATATGACGTGGCAGCGAAAAAGTAGAAGAGAGGGTAGTCACTAGCTACATGTAAATAGCTAGACTATTTTACGTGGTCCAAGAACATGTGAGATAAGCATGTGGGTCTAAGAATATAAAATAGTCTTTGTTATTGTCTCTCACCTCCATGTCGGCCGACTACGCAGCCTAGTACTAGCTATTACCATTGTGGACGCCCTTATTACAAATTGCCCATATCATCATGTTGCATTCAAAAATCCTCTAAAGAATCATGATGAGCTGGTCCATGAACAATTATTATCACCCATCTGGAATTTTTAACTCCCATGAAAATGCCAACACATTTGTCATTTGTAGGAGCCCACCTCCGCATAAAATTGTCGATCCTAGTAATTCCCTCAGGTCTCTGTTGGTGTAATATGTAAATTAGATTTGTTTCTTGTAGGCCAATCGCACCTCGATCTTGTGTATAGAAATGTACTCCCTTACTTGCCTCTTCCTGGCATTCCGTATGAGATAACTCATTTCTTGTTCTTTTTGCATCTCCCCTTGTTCTAGGGGCAGGATGTTTTAACGTCCTTTATAGATTTGTGTAACTTTGTGCCCCTAGAAAAGTTATCTAGAGTGTTCGGTGGCAAACAACTGAAGATCCTCCTCTCCTTGAGGGGACTTCCTTTTTTTTTTGTTTCTAGATATATAAGGTACATAATCATCTTCTGCTAGATTAACTCCTACTACCTTCGTTGTAGCTCTAAAATACTATGGTGTATTTATATTCTGAATGAATAAATTAAGCCATTTACTAACCTTATAGATTTGACAAGAATCTAAATTTAGACATTTACTAATTAACCTCCGTCGTAGTTCTAAAATACTCCAGTGCATCTTTCCATCATATAGTTCTCCTATCATTTTTTTATTCTTGAACTGGCTATATGGTTTGCAGTTATCACATTGTACCCTCCTTTCACTACAAGAGATATGGCCAAATAATTGTCGCATGTCAAACTTGATCCAAAATATATGAACCTCAACACATGTCTATATAAGTAATTACCAAATCCAACCAAGTAGCACAATAATGACCATGAAATTGACTTCTATACCCTCTTCTTACTCATTGATTTAGTCCATTCGTGTTGATCTTCACTTTAATAATTATCCTCCATGCTTGTTCGTCATATCTTCTTCCTAACTTAGACCCTTCATTCACATAGCTGTCATACTTTCATTACCCATAGAGGACTAGAAGGTTGAACCATTGTCTAAACTTCTTTCTTGAGGAGAGCATGCTCCTCTTCTCCTAGTGTCCAACTCAGTAATGTTCCTTGTGTGCTTCATCTCTAAATGGTGGCATATTATGCTCGCTAGTGACTTTAGAGTGGAGGACGAACCTGAAATAAGATCAATCCTTAAGGGGCTGTCCTCGATGGCATGCCTCCTATCTTTCGGTGCCTGACTGCCTGCAAAGGGTAAAGTGACGGGACCCAGACCAAATTTATCTTCGTGCAGTGTTACTGCTGTCCCGTGGGGTGTGGTCCTCTCTTTCATTGTAGAACTAGTAGCTAGGAGTAGCGTCAAAAAGAGATGGATCATAGCTAGAGATGCATAGTTCTTGTCTGTCTCCGTTGCGTCAACTTGCATTGGTTTCACCTCGTAAAGTTCGTAGGCCCGCCATTGCTACGCAAAAAGCCTAGGGGACGCTACCACCGACCTATATATCCAAAAGAGAAAACCAGCCAGCCCAACGTGCAGCCTGCCGCACAACAAGAGAGAATCATTGCATAGGTAGGACCTAATATGTGCAAGTGTGCAACCAGCAAGGAGCTGCTAGTCGCTCGATCTACATATACCCCTGCTCTAAAATATAGAAGGATATATGCCATTCGGATCAAAAATTCAACAAGGCTGGACGACTGTCTTATTAGAGTAGCTCCAAATGTGGCCGAATGAAAATGGTAAAGCTCATGATATCATTATCGTAGTGTGGAGTGTTTTATATGTATATATATATATATCCAGAGAAGAGAAGATATATATTGATTGGCATGCAATGACATACATATGTGACAAAGTTCCGTCCTGTACCTTTCTGGCATCCATGAATACACTCTGAATCATTCCAAGCGTTACATGCCATGCATGTACTCCATATGTGTACAGAAAATGTCGCAGCAAAAATAGATGCATCGATCTGTACCAGAATAGTGAACCAGCTAGGACAAATGCAACTGAATATCGATCATGCATCGATCATGCATGGGCACACACTGAACGACTGGCAGGACCACATAGGGCGGAGGCGCTCCACAAGCTTACATGTTCAGAAAGCATGGCCGCCGGCCTTGTTGCTTCAACACCACCACTCTGAACACATGCCGGCCATCACCACATTCACCCAGGCCACCATCCTCCGGTCCGTGACAGATATATAGTACATACAATATTGTTAACTGAAGTTGAACAGGAGTAGTACTATAAATGTCTCAAGTGTTTTCTGAAAGCTAGGTCGAGCTTTATGAGAAGCCAAGTATGGCCTGGACGATCGAGATCGATCTCCTTTGGGCTTTGGCATGATCTCTCGAGAATAAAGCCAACAAAGAGAGACGATCTCGGTGTGCGCCGCTGCCCTTCTGCCAACCCCCGATAGTCTCCGAACAATCATTAGCGCTTGTGCGCGCGTGAAGGAATCATGGACGGCGACGACCTTTTAATTTCCTCCCTGATGCGCATTAGGTGAGGTGAGCTGAGATTGAGGCTCGCATGTGTGGATGATGCAGCCCAGCCGCAAAGAGATCGATGCATGGGTATACTTTCTCAGTACTCTTCTCTTGTCACTCGCCCATCACCGCCCCCATCCCCAATAAACAAGGCCGGCGTGGCGCGTTCGGACGCGCAGCCGCCATGAGACCATGCACATGTCCGGCCAAAGCTTCTCGCTGAATCTTTATGGAGTAGTGCTGGTAGGAAGCGACGCCGCTTTTTTGTGTGTTTGTGCATATATTCTTCTCCTTTCGTCCATGGATGCATCGATCGATCCATCTGCTTCGTGCTGCCCCTTTTCGTACTACTATTACTAAAAGCGATCTGCAACGACGATGTGGGCGTCAGGTTGCTTCGGCGTCTCGGCGATCGTAAATCGATCGAGCTGCCCATGATTCGCACACATGCATGCACGTACGGTACTTGCTTGTATAGTATATTATTTTGTGTGTGTGTGTGTGTGTGTGTGTGTGCTGGGACAAAAAAATGACATGCGGCTAGGCCGGCTTTGCTTCCATTCTTTTGTGAAGACTCGGTGACAATTAATCCTACTATGTCGTCTACTAGTGGTACACAGTGATTCAAAATTTACCATGCATTTATGCGAACTAGCTAATCCACATATTATAGGTACATAGCACAATGTTTGTGCAACCATTCGACGACCGTACATAATTTTGAGGTGCAACTATTTTGATTACGCCAACCATATAACTTAGCATGAATGAAACTTGAATTGCATGCACTGTCACTGTAGGACGGAGTGCGTGGCGCCGTTTTGGTGCAAGCCGCAGCACTAGCGCTACTAGGCGTCAAGGAAAAGCAAGCTAATACACTACTAGTGGCGGTTTTTTTACACTTAGGAGCATATGCTCCCATGCTGTGAACCACAGGATACACATTGTGATCTGTGCTCGTACATTTCTTAAAACAATACGCATTGAGAAGTGGGCTAGCATGGATCACAGTACGTATGAGTGTTCACACGGTGGGAGCATATGCCCCGAGCAAATTTAACTTTCCCCGGTACTGGTGCTCAGTTGCATGCATGCCTGCGACAAGCATGTGACGTGAGACCCACAGCGGTTGTCTTATATATCAAACGCTTCAAGTGCATATGCAACGGCTGCTCCATACGTTCGGCTTTTTGTCCGGCGTCCACGCTGATCGGTCGATCGATAGAGGTACGTGTACAAGCAAAGGCATGCATCCTGTGTACGTACGTACGTGTCTCGACAAAGCAGTGATATACTTATATATGAAACTATTTACGATCTTGGATTCTAGCAAGCAACACTGCACGTATTCAAAACCATGAAATGAATTCAAGTATATTCCTGTGCTCGTCGATGCGTGTACATGCAATGTACGACGTACGTACTGATCGACAACTTGTATTGTCTGGCGGTTTGGCACAGTATGTATTATGCTTGTTGCACTAGTACTGATTTGATTTTGCGAAAGCACCGGCAAAAATCTTTTCCGTGGCGGGCACTTTTTTGCTCGTCCACGAAAAATACTCCACCACATCCTCGCTTTTTACGCATGGCGGGGCGTGTTTTTGCCCGTCACGGAAAAGATATTTTTGCGCGGCGGGTACCTTAACACGCCCGCCACGCAAAATAGCGTATTTTGGCGTGGCGGGCGTGTTAAGGTGCCCGCCACGCCATCTTTCCCGTGGCGGGCATCTTAAAAGGCCCGTCACGTAAAAAAATCAGGCCCAAAAACCCAGGCAAGGCCCAATCGAAACGACCAACTATATAATAGAAAGTTAGGGTTTGGGTGCTCAATCTCGCACACTCTCTCTCGGTAGGGCCTTTCTCTCCCGTCACTTTCTCTCCCCATCTCCCGTCACTTTCTCTCCCCATCTCCCGTCACTTTCTCTCCCCTGTCACTTCCTCTCCCCAACTCGGTCACGCACGGCGGCCCTCAGGGTTAGAAGAGATCGCGGCGCGCATGGCGGACGCGGCAGCTACGGCGCGCCGGCGGCGCACGGCGGCGGCCGCGGCGGGGTGGCGCCTGCGGCGGCGTCCACGGCCCGCGGATCGGGCATCTCCGGCGGCTATGGCGTGCTCTAGGCGGCGGATCCAGCGGCGGGGCCCAGCGAGGTGCGGCGGCGGATCGGCGGCGCGGCTTCTCCGGCGGGCGATGGCGTGACCCAGGCGGCGGATCCGACGGTGGGACTTCTCCGGCGGCGATGGCGCACCCAGCGGCAGGATCCGGCGGCGGGCTGCGGCGAGGTGGATCGACGGTGGCTCCGGAACCTAGATGGGCTCGGCGGGCCCATGGATGGGCTTGGCGGGCCTATCTAGGGTTTTTGCTCTTTTTTTTATTTTTTCGAACCATACCGTGGCGGGCATCCTAATGCGCCCGCCACGGATATTATCTTTACCGTGGCCGACGGCACCGTAGCCCGCCACGCAAGATCACGCCGATTTACCGTGACCTTAGCGGGGTGACGGGCTACGCGTCCCGCCACGCAAAAATCTATTATGCCCGCCACGCAAAAAGGTTTTAGGTACTAGTGTTGGTCCCACTTGGTGGCAGCCCATGCATATAATGCATTACGTGTTCATCGAGAATACATCGATCGACCACCCTACGTGTGCAGTCGCTCGAGAGTATGTACATACTGTCCAATTTATCATAAAGCTAGAGAGAGGTACTGTTAGATTTGTTTGGAGGTAGCAGAGACATCGACAGCGACAAGAGATTGTTCGATTTGCGATTATAATGGCGGCCCTGCTCGGCTGCTCCATCGTATCTTTTTGTAGCGGTGCCAGCCCATGCGCATGTCTCGTGTTGCTGCATACATGCAGTTGCATCGCTGGTCTCGTCGTGGACTGCCGGCCGGCAGGCTCGCGCATCAAGTCATCGATCGATCGGTCTGAGCCAGCAGTGATGCATGCACACTCGACCTAGCTACAGTACGTCTCGGGCCGGGGCAACCGGCACGATCGATGATCTTCATTCATAATTGGTGTCCAGTGTCACGGCTAAGCTTCGCTATCTCCCTGCATCCATGTTGCGTCGTCTTCATGGGTTGCAGGGAAGGGTTCGTGCCCATCCGTAACTTTTTCCCTAAAAAAACGCAGTATCTATTGTTGCATGTTCTTCATGTATGATGTACACACGTGGGAACTCGCGTATATGAACACACATGCCATGGGACGATTTTTAGATAGACCACACTTTTCCGGCAAGAGACAGCTCTATCAAAAACCACCTTTAAAATGGTTGTAGAGACATGTGCCTCTAAGAATCAATTTCTAGAGGTGTATATAGTAGACTGTGGGTGCGGTCACACACCCACAAAAATTTGAAAAACAAAACAGTGATAACATCAAATTTTTCATCTCCTCGAATTCGAATTTACTCTAGCTCCGCTGGTCAAAAGTGAAGCTCCGTTGAATTGGTAGGGGCGCTCACATGGGCTTGAGGTTGGAAGTTTGTATTCCACTAGAAAAATGTGAGGTGTTTCCCCCTGCTGAGCTTCCATGGTTCTACTTTTTTCCTATTTTATGACTCTTTCCATTTTCTGAAAAAAATATTTTTAGAGGAGAGTCATATTTTTGGACTGCCTCTCGAAATCAATGGATGGATTCCGTCCCCAATGAATTTTGACCAACTAATCTACAGTCAACTTATTTGTTGGTGAGCGTAACAAATATCAATGTCTGATATGTTTGCGCTAGCTAGCTAGCTTATTGATTTGGCTCATTATTCCTTTTGATTTGATCTGATGATTATTTGGTTGGTAGCCTAGCGTTTGAAAGATGATATTGTCCTATGTAAAAGTAGCGAATGGCAAGATATTATATATCAATGATTACTTGATTAACGATCTTTAATGTGTTAAGAGCAGAGATGGTACTTGCCACGTGTCCTATATATATGAATGTTTGAGAGGACAGATGTTCCCATCATGGTGACATGGTCCGAATACTTGTACCACTCAACATACAGTAGCAGGAGTACTCAGAACATGCAGTCTAATTCTCATTATCTCTTGACGTTTTCCTCATCAAATCACTTGTTGTTCATGCGCTAGTTCAACTACCGTAGTAAAGAAGTGAGAACACAGCACGATGCAATGAAGAAAATGCACGCAGAGGGACCATGATCCAATCCAAGCAATGAAGCAATTAAAAACAGTAATCCACTGCACGGAGCTAGCGTGCATGCATGGATCTATAGGAGGGCCAATGCAAGGATTAACAGCCCCATGATTAGTTGCGTACGCGGAGCTAGCGTGCATGCATGGATCTATATATAGGAGGGCCAATGCAAGGATTAACAGCAAAGCAAGCAACCCCGGCCGTTTGATCTTGATCACGTACTGCAGCCTGCCGGGAGTACGTGCGTGGTTCCTTTGGTTTCAAGGTAACTTGGCATGCAACCCCAGCTGCGTGCTCACTTGGCAAGTAGCTAGGCTCTCGTCAGCTCAGGTCCGATCCACCATCGCTTTATGCATGCATGTGTATTCGAGCGCGCGGGCCCTCACATCGCTTTTGGCATTACCAAACGCAGCAAGCGCGTGCCCACCGTGTCTGCTGCCGGCCGGCCCGGTCGGTCGTCCATCGGCCAGCCACAGCTACTCAGCCTTCTCTCAGACCTCTCACTGGAGGCCGGATCGAGGAACCGGCCGCCAGCAGGCCTTGTAGCTGCTCTTCGACTTTCATGCTCCGTCCGTCCACGGCCGGCCACTGATTGAATCGAACTCCAGTTAGTCCGGTGATCTACTGTATAATCTAGTTTCAGTTTTCTGTGTGTTTGCCCTAGCTATATATCTGTTTTTTATGCACCTGCTGATAAGTTCAGCCAAAACTTTACAGAGTGCATGAGCTGCTCTTTTCACCGAGAAATATACATGGCAGGAGATGTCAACAACTTTGCGTGGCGTGCTCAGCCTTTTTTTTTGGCTCGTTTCTTCCTATGTGGTTCAGTGGTTGCGTGCAGTGCAGCGCCGCAGTGCCAATCATAATACTATGTTCTTTTTTTTTTTTTTTTTTTTTTGACAACATAATACTATGTTCTTTAAGGATTGCTGTTATTACCAATATAGTAATATGTGTTGTTGCATGAGATGTTTCAATTCTAATAATCCAAGGAGTTAATAACCCGCACACTTTTTTCATACAAATAAATATATGTACTGAAATGCACACTCTGGATATGTACATACTCACTCCGTATTGGTAAAAAGAAGTCGTTTAGGACAACGATATGGTCTCCAAAATACAACTTTGACATCTTATTATTATAAAAATAATTATGGAAGTGTGATATATACTTTTATGAAAGTATTTTTAACAAATCTATTCATATAATTTTCACATTTACAAACATAACAACTTAAAAGTTAATGATGATCTATATTCCCAATATTTGATCCAAATCTTGTCCAAAACGACTTCCTTTACCTATGAGAGTATGTATACATATAAAATACTGTATTATGTATCCAGTACCCATAGGTGGAAGACTAATCTAATTTGGACATCCATGGATTTTGACAAATGACTTAGAAATTCAAATTTTGGTGGGGACCATCTCTTCCTAGTTAATTTTTTTTGAACTTGAGGGTATCCATTGGACATCTATGGACATCCAACTTCCACCTAGACCAGTACCCCGCATGGTGCATCTAGAGGGGGGACTGTACCGCCTGCACAGCTCGCTTTACATTGAACAACCTATTAATTAATAACCATTGTCTCTAGTTGTTTTAACAGACATTAATTAATGTGTTTGTCTTTGGAGCTCAATTTAGTGTTGTGGTACTGAAGGTGCTAGGATAACAAGATAATCCAGCTCCACAAATCCTCGTGGTCCAGAGCATATATGGGAAGAAATTTAAAATTGAGCAAACTACTACCGATTGAGCTAATATCCTACTTTGTTGAACCTCTGTCAAGAATCCTATGACACGGATCAAAACATCACAAGGTAACTAGTGGATCTCCTTGGTGCTATATGCTATATCTGTCTCCACCAACACATCAAATCCATCTGAACTTTGCAAAATGATACATTTTTTAGTTAGTGGAACAAAGCTCTAGGCCACTACCCTCTACTATTCACAAATAGCATACAACCGATAGTCGGAATACAAACCAAAGCCACAGGGCTTGCTCGTCCATGAGGAAAACATGGTTCAGCTAGTGAGCACAGCAAACAAAGAAACAAAGTAATCCTCAATATGATTCCTAAAGTTCCATCCAAACTTCACAAAGATGGCCAAAATCGAAGTCTCCCAACTTGTGCACTTGTTCTTGAACAACGATCGCTCCTCTGCTCTACATAGCATGGACCATTGTTGGATCCATAACGTCGCCATGGAAATTACCCATATAAAAGTATTATATTCATCCTTGTTAAATACTATTATGTCTATTCAACCATAACCCAACAAAGTGTAGTTCCTCCTAGCAAAATTTGGTTTTTCGAGTTTGGGATTTAATCCATGTAGTAGCCAAGAAACGAACTTACCAATAGTAGGTGGTTGAATTCCAAAAGTGATATGCACAATACTTCAAACAAATATTGCAAAGTGGCGGTCAAAGAATATGTGATGGATAGTTTCAACTAATCGGCAGACACAACACTTGACACTTTCTTGTCGGTTCCTCTTTTGCTAGGTTATCTTTAGTAAGTGGTACCCCCATTTTTAAATACCACGAGATGATCTTAATTTTAAGCTGTATTTTTTAATTTCCAAAATAGGGTTTTCTCAGGAGAACACCTTCTTGTCTTAAAGTTTTATACTTATATCAACCATCCTTATTGAGGTTCCATTGAAAAACATCGTTATTATTTTTATATGTGAACTTGTACAACTTATCCAATTTTCATTAACCAAACCTAGCCTAAAAGACACATTAAATGGTGTATAGTTTCAAGGACATTTCCCATTATATCATCTTTCTACATCATAATTTGAGATATAAGTTATGGTAAATGTCTCTAATGGTTTGTCTCCTAACCACACATCCTCCCAAAATCTCTTGCTCCGCACTCTACAACTTAAAAATGTTGTGAGTTAGAAAATCCTCCTATGCCTTCATAAGGCTGGCCTAAATATGAGAATCCACCAGATTATGCTACACTTGTGTAAGAGATTAATTAGACATGTATTTCATTCTTAGAAGTTTCTACTTATTCCCAACCACATTGATCAACCTAAAATATCGCTTACTCAATACACATCTACTTTGTATTTTTGGGTTAAGGTCCCTAACCCACCAAAATTCTTCGGTGTACGAGAGAACACTCCACATAGCCGAATGATAATTATTTTTGTGCACATCACATTCGCATACAATATTATTTATATTGTCTTTCCCATACATGACATGTGGCAGCCTAAAAAGGTCATCGGACATGCTACAACAAAACTCAATCCTTAACCAGCTCAATTAAGTTTAATATTGCCCAACACTTGTCTCACCGTAACCAATTGCTAAGCCTCTCATTAATCTCATGTTGTTCACATTTTAACTCATTGGCCGTCTCAAGATTTTTAATGAGCATAACCTAGTTTCTTGTGAGTGGTGGTGCCCTTGACACATACCCAACTTCCATTGTTTTCCATGTATACTAAGCAAGTTATGTTCTACTGATATGTATAATCCTTCAATGTTGGTGGTAAAAGAACAACAAGGTAGAATATGCAACAAGTAGGTTTCTAGGTTATTGGCAAGTGTCTAGAGATATTATGCATAATAGATACATGTATCCATTTATCATTCATAAAATGTGTTGATGTGTCCATATGTTTTACGCATGACAAACAAGCAAATGTCCCAATGTTATAAGGCCATTGCTCGGTGATTACTACTTTCTAGCTTTGTTGCGTATAAATGCATGTATATGATCCATGAGTGATAAAGCAAGAAGACATGCAAACGATGATGGAGTATGAAACATGGAACATGGGATTAGATAGGATTGAGATTTTTACTTACCATATACATGATCTTTAACTAGGTCGAAGACAAAGGATTAGCTAAGATCCGGAACCTCAAGACCTAGGATAAGTGTGGTGCTTATGGGTTGTGAAACATTTTAGGAACATGTTTTGAGTGTTAGAGGTTTGGGGATAAACAACCTATCTGAAGTTATGTTGGATTGTCTAGAAATAGGTGAGGCACTATTCTTGGGAGGGCTTGTATACACTCACCCTATTGTAGATTGGATCCAGTGGGAGTTAGACCCACAAAAAGTGGGCTTACATCGGTTAAACCTTATGCATAGGATTTTTGGTCTTCTAGTGGAGGGCGAGGAAGCTAGACAACCTAGGTAAAGTCCGTGAACCTAGTCCTTGGCCTCGATTGTGGCACATAGTCATGGACAACATCACCTTGATGTTCTTTGGACGAAGATGAAGGTGGCAACAAAATAGCAACAACCCTAGGTGAGGAACCAAACCACTATTGGGTAAATTAGAGAATGGAAAGGAAGGCACAAGCAAAAGGCTTCAAAATATAGGGGAGGGGAGGTCAACTGCAAGCTTGTCGCGTCGACGTGCTCAACCTATGCTGCGGTGACCCCAAGGAGGACGGGAGCGCCAACGACAACCAGGCTGCGTGAGTAGGTATGGGGCCGCCATTGTTGGGGGGAGAGGGAGGGAAGCGCTAACAACTTAAATGTTCTAAAGCAACTTGCTCTCTAAATGCTACTTATCAAAACCAATGTAAGATTCTATACATCTAGATGTGCAACTAAATCTTGCAAGTGTTGCTATCTCTAATGAAAAGAGTTATGCAACCAATGTTTCAATCCAATCACTAGCCTAGCAAGTTGGACAATAAATGTAAAGAATATAACCTAGGTACACAAAGTAAATATAGAAGTTTAAGGATAGAGAATGCGAACTCCATTTGATCTTATAGAATCCAAAAGACTCAAACCGAGTTGAGCACAAGGTAACAATAATAAAACTCATGAAAGAAACTCTTTATTGTTAAACCATGTGTTACATTACTTCTCGAGTAGATGTACAATAACAAAGACCCACTAAGTATGGGGTTACCCAACACGAAATTGAAGCTAGGCCCTACTACGAAGGAGACCTTTTTGCGCCTATGCAAGAAAAATAGTGGAAAATTTGCATATACAAGCAAATCAGCATCCAAGCCTTTGTAAAGGCGAAGGCCGGAGGACCAAGTTGGGGCATCACCTCGCAAGACTTCCACTAACAAGTCATCCTAGGAGTAATGGGAGAAACGGAAGAATGAGGAGACATGATACGCAAGGGAGGGGTAGGGTCATGAGGATGACTTTTTGCTGACTGATTCCTCCAAGCCACAAGTGAAATCTCATGTTTGGTTTTGGAAATTGATGACACACTTGTGGACTAATCCTTTGCTCTAAGTGATGACTTGAGATAGGATTAGGTTGATGACAAGGAGCATGATGATCATGAACATGGACAATGTCGGTGGACTTGGTGGATCGTCAAGCTCGGTGATCGGCTTGAGAGGAACCCGGGAGATCAAGGCAAAGGTATCTTGATAGGGTTTTCCTTTCGGTGATCAAGACACGATAGAGCGTGTGATCACATTATAGGATAGATAGCCGACTATCAAGAGGGAATGCCGCGACAATCCTTTGGTGAAGTGCTTCTAGGTCCAATTGACTTGCATATTGCATTTAGGACAATGAGAGCACTAACTTCGATCTTGCCTAACTTTTCGACGAGCTAACATGCTTGATAACGTGATCATCTTGGACGTGTTGGCAACCTATGGCAAGAGGCGAAGCAAAGTTGAAGCAAAGAGCAAAGAAAAGGATGAAGAATTTGGTGTCCCAGGGCGACCGGACGCATGATGGCGCGACCGGACGCGACCGACCGGTGGTTTCCGGTTGGTGCGTCTCGCGTAGAGCTCGCAGCGCCAAATTGGCCGGACGCGCGACCGGAACTGGGCCGGAAGCTTCCGGTGCTCGACCGAAGCGTCGGCCGGACGCATGGAGGTAGCAACCCGGTAGTGGCCCGACCCTTGTCGGTAGCGGCCGGAAGCGATGGCCGGACCCGCGACCGGACTTCGCCCCGGGTGAGTCCGGCCGGTCGCGTCCGGCCGGTCCTGAGAGCACTTTTGAAGGCCAACGGCTCTATCTCGTGAGTGGGGCTATATATATGGGTTTGCCCGGTTTCATGCCCCCTCTCTTGCACATTTGAAGCTTCCAACTTGCTATTGAGCTTGTGAGACTCCTCTCCACTCATCTCCCCATCACTAACTCGAATTCTTGGTGAGATTGAGAGTGATAGAAATGCATTGCATCATCGGTTGCATCTAGAGGCACTTCATCCTTGGAGAAGCCGCGGGATTCTTGTTTTCTTGGGAATTTGCCCGGTTCCCTAGCGGCTTGGAGCAAGAGGCGGTGTTGAGCTCGATTGAAGCTTGTTTGAGGCCACACCGGTGGACTTGTGAGGGGTTGAGCCTTACCCCGCGGGAGGTACGCGAAAGGCATCACTAGTGGATTGCTCGTGGCTTTTTGGACCCTCTCTTATGATCGTTTGCTTGAGCTCCCACCGGAGATTTGACACCGGCCATTAAGCTTAGCAACCGTCAAGTGAGTGTGTCGCCACAACGAGGACTAGCGTGCCGGCAAGCACATGAACCTCGGTAAAAATCATCGTGTCAATTGTGTGCTTGCTCGTTGGAGATTTCATATTGATCACGGTGATTGGCTTCCACCTCTACACTCCACCGTCGGTATATCGATTCCTCTCTCTAGCATTTACATTGATATACTTGTGTAGAATTGCCTAGGTTGTTTAGTTGCTTAGCTTGCTAGAATTGTTTAGCTCCTAGTTGTTATTCTAGTTAGACTTGCTTGTTCACCTAAGAGTAATCTAGTGACATAGCCTTTGTGTGAATTAGAAACAATAGAATTGTCTTGTGGCTTGCTTAGATAGCTTGTAGCACTGTTTATTAGCTTCGCCATCTTATTTACTAATCCGGGTGCTTAGTGTTGTTGCAAGATTTTTTAATAGGCTATTCACCCCCCCCTAGCCATTAGGACCTTTCAACAAGGAACACCCGGTGTTAGTCTAACATCCAAGTCTTCGAATCGACACTACACACATGGCACTTTTTTGTGCCGAGACAATCAATTGCAATGATGTGCCATAGATGACCCCACTTGTTGATGGCTACCGAAGGTGCTTCGATGGTAACATTTCCGTCGGCACCCCAACAATCCTTAGCTATGCTACCCATGGTTCCACGTAGAAGCTACGGTCCGTGGACTATGGTTAATAGCTAGGGCCTTGCATGACCCAGGCTTTCTCTTTTTTTTTCCCAAAAGTTTGTAATAATTGGTCGTGTACATCTTCGGATGTAGAGGCCGGATATTATTATCCATTATATAAAAAAAGCTAGGGCCTTGCATGTCGATGTTTTCTTCAATGTTCACGAATCTTCCACTAACACCAAGTACGAACAACCAAAGTCATGCCTAGATGATGGATGATTCTATGGTCCTCCTCAGTGGTATTAGGGTCGTATGGAAACTAAGGGTCTCATGGCTATTAAAGGCTATGAATAGCTAAAAGTTTTCTTCCCCACCCTATCTATGCTAAAGGAAAAAGGGGATAGGAGGTGATCTTGAATGACACCCTCTTGGTAAAAGTTATCCTACAGAAATATTTATAAATAATCCGCAAACGAATGGATACCGGTGAGCACTTCACCCGGGAGAGGATTTTAAATATCGAATCCACGGGGAGAAAGGTGTGAGAATAGTGAGGCTAAACTAAATCCCCGAGACCGTAGAAGGAACTGAGATTATAAAGGATGAGAAGATGTCTATGGTTGTCTAGTTTATATCCTTGTAAGGCTTGAAGATATTTTTTAATGGGGACGTACTCAAAGGAAAGCAGGGACGAAACGTGCATTCCTCCAGTAACAAGGTCCTACTTGGCCTATCCAACGGGATGTGGACTCCAAAGGAATCAATGGTACTGTCACTACCACGAACTACCATGCTCCGGAAGGTAGGGTGTATTTACGAGCTATCTAGTCCAAACACCGCGCTTGCATTAGGGGTAACAACTTTAATTCAAGAGCGACAAGAATCAAAGTACTCTAATAAAAGAGTCGTAAACCGAAAGAAAATATAAACCAGGAACCTACTCAAATATAAGGTTGATCCACCAAAGAAGTCTCAAGATCAGGTGCCACAAGGCCTTTGATCCCAGAGGTACAAGCGTAGAGGAGTTACCGACGGATCCGGTACTTCCCCTTCTTCTCCTCTACTCACTCTTTATCTCTCAAGACTAGATCTAGTCACTCTCGTGGGGTACTAAAGATCTAATCTCTCAACTTTCTAACTATCTCACTCAACTTTATCTAAGCTCTTCTTCTAATTGGAGAGGTAGGGTTTTGGCTGTCGATCAGAGGTTGAGTCTGATGAATAATGAAATCCATTCCCAGTCAAGAGGTAGGGGTCTCCTTATACAGCCATGGTCGATGAATATGGACCCTTGGATCAGACCGACCTTCTGCAATGGTGTAGATACAACCTTAATGTCAGTTAGAAACCGACCTAAGAAGATGAGGCCGACAGTGGGGTCCCACCTGGCGGTCGCCAGAGACCTTCCTGGCGATCGCCAGGACCCCGTTGCACAACCAATCTGGTTTCTATTGGTGTCTTCTAGAATGTTTTGATTTGGATTTTGGATTGAAATTCATTACTGACTAATCTCCTTATGGGGTGCAAACTCGGACTTTTACTGGCATTTACCTGTTAAGTCCCTGAAAAGATATAAATCACCAAAACTTATGGAACTATGTTAGTAAAGCCCCTAGTCTATGTATATATTCATTTTATACCCTTATTTTATTTTTAGTTGAGTTATAAATATATATAGCTTAAGAGGTGTCAACACACCCTCAACCCCAACGTAAATAGCCACCCTAAAGATGTTAGCAAAGAAGCCGACAGTGAAGACCTGTGATGACCCACCGGTCACCCACGCGACTCATGAGTAAAGCAACATGAGTAGAGAAAACGAGTTGGTTCAAATTTCCTAGTGCATGCACCTTATCTTCAATGGAACTTAATGATGTCAAATAACCGGTAGACTAAATTAAAGCGCTTGCTCAAGTATTTGGGAAGTTAGAATCCCTACGTAGAAGATGTTGGCACCTAATATTCTTGACACTCAAGAGGCAATGAAGAACAAGATACTCGAATAATTAAACCTAGCACCCAAGGGCGTTTGACGCCGACTACACAAGAGGGACTTGGCACCCAAGGAACTCTAATCTAGGGCCCATAGCACCCGAGGATCATAGAAGACCGAGCACCCGAAGGATGGAGCCACTTGACTATCTCATCATTAAGTCCTACGAGGCCTACTTGTCAGATATATGGGACGGGATGGCTCATGGCCTGTATTTCAGCCCAAGCCCACGTCATCGGGGTGAAGACAAAGCGAATGATGCCCACGTACACCGGGTGCATCAGTAGACTTGGAGATGAAGTCATCACGTAGACTGTCAACGCTCTCATATTTTTTTTTAGTTAGATTGGATCGTCATTCTATTATGCTTTCTATATAACAAACAAGGAAACACGCATAGTCTAATGGATCTACTGTGTAACCCAACAGGTTGAGTGGGGACCCCCACCCACCCACACACACATAACGTGAGCCCATTCTTTACATTCTAGTGCATAGCTTCTATCAGGAACCCTTGTAATTGAGCATACAAATACAAAGAGATATACTTCAAACTGAATGTAAGGTACCATGTTCCTAAACTAGTATAAATCCATGTGAATACGTTGATCCGTATTGATGGAGTAAATACTTCCTTCAACAACTATCCAATTATATAGGGCATTCTTTTTCTATTTCCATCAATCCATCCAAATGAATAGCTGAAATTTATCTTTGTCAAATAAAACGTTAAGAGATAAAAAAAAAAAAAAAAAAAGTGGAGGTACACATGCACATGTTGACCTATATATAGTCTCTACATCTAATTAAAAAAATGCACTTCTTGTTTTTCGAGGACTAAATATCTTTCAATTTAAATAAATGTTTTGATTGTAAACATATATGGGGACATAAATCTTGACATTATTAATTTATAAATTTAACTAAACTTAAGAATAACTTGAGTCAAATCTAGAAATGCACTTTTTGGATGGTGTAAGTACGTGCTAAGCAAAAGGCTACTTGATAGATGCTTTTCATGAGATTCTTTTGATTGGTGAAATTTGGACTCTTATGCGTATATGGGATTACTAAAAAGACGTACTCAATGATGTACAAAAGGCAGTTAGACTTCTATGTCTTGCTTAATCTTAAAGAAACGGATTCGTACTTTACACAGATATTTTAATTATTCTAAAAACCAAATCAATTTACAAAGGTCTAGGAAATAAAGCCCTAAACCGCAAATGTCACCCCTTTTGGGAGTTTGGATCATGGAGCCAGGTATAACACGGAAACCCTGGAGACAGCTTATGGCTCGGCCTCCGGGCGCAAGAAAACCTTCCATTTGGAAGCGAGCGGCTAGCAAGCTACGCAACTGGCATGGCAGATGACATACATGTTGTTGCATTACTTGGTCAGTTAGTAAGTAACAATTTAGCACTGGATTATCGATGATCGCACAAGCTTCCAAACCCATCATTCCTCTTTGTCAATAAACTCGGCCAGACCCGCCGAATCCTTCTTGGGAGAATGACAAATACTGATCAGAGGCATCAGGGTCTTAGGTGCTAATCACGATGTCAGAAAAAAATCATTGTTTATGAAGATCATACAAAACAAGCTAGCTAGCTTAGTGAAGTACTGCTGTGTGCTGCTGTATTGACGTACTAGCTGCTTTTGCATTAATTTTTAGAGGAAACTGCTTTTGCAATATTGAATATAGTATTGATATTTTATATAAACTGCCATACCGGATCAACTTCTTAATGTCTTCTTTTCAGAACATATGTGCAGGAGAGCTGCAAGAGTTCTTTGATGTGTAGACAAAGAACGTCCGGAACCGGCCAACAGTAACTACCAACTGAAATCCATGCATAGCAGCAGCGGCTGTACTGGATATATAGCACGGTAACTCAGTTAACCGCCCCACAATCTAGGTCGTTTTTACTGTTTAAGATTCTACTAGTTCATCTTGCCTAAATAAAACCTTAGTTTTAAACAAATGTACAGCAAAATGCACCATCAGTATACCATATATCAAATTAATTAGTTCCATTTAATTCTGAAAATAATAACTTTTTATTGGGCATCTGTTTGAACTTATAAATATTAATATGTTTTTTTCCTTAAAAAAATCGGTTATTGGATTGGTCTAAATAAAAAAATTATAATATACTCCCTCCATCCCAAATTATAAGTCGTTTTGACTTTTTTGACAACAAGTTTGACCACTGCCTTATTCAAAAATTTATGCAAAATATTACTTTTTTTTTTGCCATGGCTTTCTTTTTTAGTATAAGTTCTTAAATAATGACTTGAATTTGACAATATTTACGCAAATTTTTTGAATAAGACGAATGGTCAAAATTGGAGCCAAAAAAAGTCAAACGACTTTATAATTTGGGATGGAGGAGTAACGATGCAGTGGAGTAACGAAACGATTAAGTAGTAAGCTAGTGAGTAATATAGCAGACAAAAGTATTCTAGAGAGGCCGGGAGAACTCAGAGACCTACAGTGCTTTCACCCCAATTATCAACTTTTGGGGCTTTTCATTAGGAAAATATATGTAGGCCTAGCTTACAACAGTGTTGCATCTATGGATTAGACAGTTCCTAATGGACCACTCTGAAATTGAGTTACAACTACTTTAACCCACCCATTTTACATGTGTGATTCTCTTGAAGCTGGAAAGTTTTTTTTACTGCGTAATTGAACTCAACACTACTTTTAGATCAGTGTAACTGAGTAACTGGATGAATAGCCCAACCTCTATAAGCGTCCATCCAATTCCTCTCGGATAATAATCCAAACAAACAAACAGGCATCCATCATTTTATATGTGTGTATATGCATGCATCTAAACCCCTTCCATGCAGCAAAAGGGTCATTAATTTATCAATTGTGTTGAGATGCTTGGATTAATTGCTCGTCTCCATATCCTCTTCCTGAAGTACTGCAAGGACAGGGCACAATGCAAACCCAGTAGCACTACACTACCAACTCCAGCTTTCCCCTTCCTTCTCATATAACCCCCCAAAGAAAGCTGCTAAAACCTAAAGCAAGCGTGGAAAGCTGCATCCTCTCTCTCTCTCTCTCTCTCTCTCTCTCGTTTGGTGCTGTCTCTGTAGCAGCTCCAGAAAAGCCAACAGCAAGACCCCTTCTTCCTACCACCACCACCCCTCTCCTTAATTCCTTTTCCCAGCACAACCTGAGTTGTAATTACTCCACTAGTACTCATCAGTATTCACCACATCTCTTCTCTCTCTCGTTTATTGTTTGTTCCCCCATCTGGTTGTTCGTTGATCTCTTCTTCTTCTTCCCTCTGCCGCGCTCTCGGTCTCGGCGGCTATATATACGTCCAATCTAATATCCCCACCCCATTCCACTCCGTCTCCATCGCCTGATCAAACCAGAGGAGGTAGTAGGGAAAAAGGAGCAGGTTTTCTGGCTCTTCTTGTTCCGTAGTCCGTGCTATTCTTAGCGCTGTTCATCACCAAGATCGCCTCGCGCGTCACCCGGCCATGTTGGGCTTCTGCGCCCCCGCGGCCGGTCCACCTCCCGACGAGGCAACGCCGGAGCCGTTCCGTTCGCTGCAGATCGCCACCTGCACCGCCGCTGCCACGACAAAGAAGAAGCGCCGGCCCGCCGGCACACCAGGTACGCAAATCGATCCCGAGACGACAGCCGTGATCGACATGTGTCTCCAGTCCATATATGAATACATGCATGGTAGCTACTAGTAACGCGGCGGCGGTACTGACTACGGCAATGGCTGCAGACCCGGACGCGGAGGTGGTGTCGCTGTCGCCGCGGACGCTGCTGGAGTCGGACCGGTACGTGTGCGAGATCTGCGGGCAGGGGTTCCAGCGCGACCAGAACCTGCAGATGCACCGGCGGCGGCACAAGGTGCCGTGGAAGCTGCTGAAGCGGGAGGCCGGGGAGGCGGCGCGGAAGCGGGTGTTCGTGTGCCCGGAGCCCAGCTGCCTGCACCACGACCCTCCCACGCGCTGGGCGACCTCGTCGGCATCAAGAAGCACTTCCGCCGCAAGCACAGCGGCCAGCGCCAGTGGGCCTGCGCCCGCTGCTCCAAGGCCTACGCCGTCCACTCCGACTACAAGGCCCACCTCAAGACCTGCGGCACCCGCGGCCATTCCTGCGATTGCGGCCGCGTCTTCTCCCGGTAAAAGTCATTTGGCTCAGCAGCATCGCCATATTTCTCTCATCAGCTCTAATAATCAAAGATTATTACAAAATCCATTAAAACCAGAACAAGTTTTTTTTTTTTTCGTCCTCCCTTCTCTTTTTTTTTTTTTTCCGTCTGTTTTCATCACCGGCTGCACGGCCGCCGGCGGGCTATAGGCTAGTACTACTACAGTGCCACCCGGCGGCGGCGGCGGCGCCGGCTCCGCTCTCCTTTTGGCATGTCTGCTATTATTGCAGCATTAACGGGGAAAGGCAAGGGAGGCTGGCCGGATCAGAGCACAATTCCCGAGGGCAGCGCGCCCTCCTCTGTGTGCGTGTGCGTGTGCGGCATCGTGCGCATCGATCTCGGTGGCCGGTGGGCTTCCTCTTGCTATTTTCCTATTGCTTCCACGGCTCGGCATGTGTTCCCGATATGCGCTAGCCGCCGCTGGGCCTGGGTTTCGGCTTTGTGCCCGCGCTGCAGCGGCAAAGGCAGCAGCGTCGTCGTTGGCGCGCCACTCGATGGCCGCACGTCGCAGCAGCTAGCTAGCCCCCGGCCGCCAGGGCCCAAAACTCCAAGCCTGACATGCTGACTCCGAGGCCAGCCGGCCGGCCGGCCGACCTCTTTGGATCCTCTAGCACTAGCAGCAGCGACGACGTTAATTCATTGTCGTCTCACGCTCACACATGCAATAAAAAGTCTCTCTCTGCTTACGATCTTGGCTTTTGTTCTTGAGTTGAGTTCACGCGGCCATCCTTGGCTGTGTTTATGCCGAAACTGAAAAAACAAACTCACTATTCACCCCATCACATCAAAATGCCGGCAATCGTATGGACCACTAAATGTAGGTAAATAAAAAACTAATTACATAGTTTTGATGTACACGACGAGACGATTCTTTTGAGCCTAGTTACGCCATGGTAGGATAATGTTTACCACAAACAAACGAAACGTCTTCTGATTCTTTTTGATTCGAAACAGTGTTTTTTTTCCACCTTTTCCCACCAACTAAACACACAGCCTTGGTCTCTTTGCAGTCATGTACTTCTGGTTGTAGTCAAAATGTTCCCCTTTTTATTTCAGATGATACAGGAGTAGTACGTGTTTGCTTAAATGGCCTATCTGAGATGATTATTAGTGCCCTTACTCTCATCTGATGACACACGTTGCCATCCAATGTATATGCAGGGTGGAGAGCTTCATAGAGCACCAGGACACCTGCAACGCCGGGCGAGTACAGGCGGACGCCTCGCCGGCGTGTGGAGCCGGTGTGGCCGCTGCTAGCGCCGGGTCGCAGCAGCAGGCGCCGCCGGCCATGTCACTGTCGAGGACGGCGTCAAGTACCAGCCCGTCCAGCGACATTGCCATCAGCCCGGTGGCCTGGCCCGGTCCGGCACCGGCGATTCCAAGCCCTACGACCGCCGCCGCGTTCCACCGGTTCGAACAAGTCCCGTCGCCACGGACGCCGCCATCGGACCACCGCCGCGGCGGGCACCACAACCTCGAGCTCCAGCTCATGCCGCCGTCCTGCAGCGGCGCGGGCGGTGGCGCTTCGGCGTACTACGGCGACGCGCCACGCACTCCGGCCGTTCTACACAACAGCCACCACGACGCCGCCGTCATGCAGCTGCAGCTGTCCATCGGAGTCTGCGGCGGCGGGTTCGGGTTCGGGGACGCCGGCGAACGCCGTGGCGACGAGGAGGTGATGCTGGCCGCAGCAGCGAGGGAGAAGGAGGAGGAGGCGCGGGAGCAGCTGCGGCAAGCTGTGGCGGAGAAGGCGGCGGCGGACGAGGCCCGCGCGCAGGCGAAGCGGCACGCGGAGCTGGCCGAGCAGGAGCTGGCGAGCGCCAAGCGGATGCGGCGGCAGGCGCAGGTGGAGCTCAGCCGCGCCCACGCGCTGCGGGAGCACGCCGTGCGCCAGGTGAACGCGACGCTCCTCCAGATAACATGCCTCGGCTGCCGCCACAAGTTCCGCGCGCGGCCGCCGGCGCAGGTGATGGACTCCGTCGTCGGACCCGAGGTGGCCTCCAGCTACATGTCCTCCGTCGTGACAGCAGAGGGAGGCGACGCCGAGGTCGACGACAACGAGCTGCGCCTCGACGGCGCGGACGCCATGCTGCGGCGGCGTCAACACGCTATGGCCATGGACTTCGTCCTCTAGCTAGCCTGAAATCGATCAGATGATTATGACCTTCGTTCCAATAGCTTCTTGTTTTTTGCCAACGAGACGCCGCCACCGGGGTTGCATTGGCGCGTGCATCATTATGAGGTGTAGTAGATGCTGATGCCTGATGGAACAGTGTGGAAGATCATATCGCAAACTCGATGGATCTGCCTAGTGTTCGAGCCCAAGGAAGGATCGGAGAGGTAGCCATTAGGCTAATCCAAGGAGAGAGGAAGACGAGGGCTAGCTGCTACTGCTAGTACTAGTAGTAGCTTACTGTGACGTGCATGGAATCTTTCGGTGTTTGCTTCCCATTGGATCTTGCTGGAAAAAACATGAGTATATTGCTTGCTCATGGAAAGCAAGTTGATGCATGCATGATGCCCTCTGTAAAGGTCATGCATTCAGTAGCCAGCAAGGACAAGGGCCGATTGCATGCATGCATGGATGATATTTGTCACAAGAACTCAACTAAATGAAATTCAACGACGACTGCAATATATTACCAAATTCACTCTGTTTCTCGTGTAAGAATCTTTTTGATAGACCACTGAGCACATGTAAGAATCTTTTTGATAGACCTAAACCACTGAGCTGGTCTCGTCTCTCGGACGTTTTCAGTTGGGGCCATGGCCGATTTGAGCAGGCGCGGATCGAGCTGTGGGGCGGAGGGCGCCAAATGGAAGCGGCCGGCCAGGAATGGTGGAGGAAACCAACCAGGTGGAAGAATCTGGGTGGGGCGACACGTACTGGACGCAGAAATACGAGGGGTGGGGGTGGCGGTGGGAAATCTACAACGCGCACTAGAGATAAAACTTGAAAACTCGCAGGACGGACACACTGCTGCGGCTCAGCAATGGCCGGCACTAGTAGTCCAAAACAACACGCACAATCACGCGTGCATGTAGTAGTACGCCAGAGAAATCAGAGAGCCTGAGCCACGCACACAGTGTCCCTCATCGACGTCTCCTGCTGAAATGATGAAACGTCCCTCGGCATAGACCAGCCCAAGCTAGGGAATAGTGATTGGCATGGAAACAGATGCGCATGGTTTTCAGTGCCAGGACGGCTTTCTTTCTGCGTCGTCCCTCCCCTTGTCTGTCTTGGGCTAGAGATGAGATACCCCTGTCTGATCTGTACCGTCTCGTAGCACTGAAAGATATGCAGAAAGCTCTCACAGCACCGTCTGTCATTGTCTGCACGTTGGCTAGCTGCTCTGCTGCATGCATGCGTGCATGTGTGTGCGTGGGGGAGGAAAGGTGACCTGTACCAAGACCCCAAACAAGGCATCTCCTCTCAGTCTCAGCCGTGGCCTGCGCTGCTCCCTCCCTCAAGTCACTAGCTAGCTTGTGCTGGTTGCTTGCAATTTGCAAATGCAGATGCAAATGTGCGGCAGGAACAAAAGCGCGCTAATCAAGCAAAGCGCTTTATTAGTGACTAGAGGGAGGGAGGGAGCTGGAAGAACATTCGTCCGTGCGCTCCCACATGAAGATGAAGGTGGATCCGCAGTTCAAATGCGCTGCATGTGATATGCGCTGGGTCTGCACAGAGAAGAATATGTAGATAGATATGTACGTCAGTACGTGTTTAATGTGTCAACGGTCTCTACTCGCTACTCTAATACTACGCACTAGTAAACCGTACGTAGTAACGTATCGCATGCTGGTGTGCTGTAAAGTTTCTATAAAAAAATATACGCGTATGGTAGTATACATATATGGTTTTTAGTCAGAGACGTATTTCTTACTAGCGGTTGTGTTTCAGCCGATTCTTTTTTTTTTTACACAGTACAACGCAGACGCTCAATACGCACGCACGCACACTCACCCATATGAACACACGTGCGCCAAACCCTACCCCCTATGAGCACCTTCGGCAAGATTGAGCGGCAAATCTTGAAGTTCGAAGTCACCACTTGGCGCCTCGCTATCGACGGGGGCGTCGCCTACCACTTAATGCACAGCGCCGGAAAATCCTGAAATAAATCCAGGATAAAGTGTCGCACCCAGGATTTGAACCCTGGGTGGGAGCCCCCCAACCAATGGCCTTTGCCATTGCACAGTGAGATCCAGCTGACAAACGCTCCATGATGCCATTTTAAGGGAAGTTCGTAATACGAGCCGCTCCGGAAAATAAAAACAATTTTAAAGACGTACAGACGACATGATCTTACCAACACATCTACTAGATATTGAATTTCAGGAGATGAGGCTCTTAATGTAGAACGTCTTTAGAAATATAGGTAACGTACGTGAGGCTTTAAGGTCATATAGGTTTCAACCCTTGAGGGCGCATGAGCAGATTTTCGTGAGAAAAGTCGTGTCATATGACTTGTGACCTTGTGTGGTTAGCAACAAACTTTTATAGGACTAAGAGCAACTCCAACAGCTTGGATAATTTAATAGCCAAATTTCATTATTTAGCAATTTTGTAAGATAGAAAACATCTCAAAAACTAAGAGCTTGACAACAAACTTGCTATTTTACAAAATCATATAGCAAACGACTATGGCTAGCTATTTGTGGCCATTGAAATTTTAGAGATAGCATGTTTATTATTTTAGAAAACTATATATAGCACATCTGTTGAAGTTCAATTTTTCCTCTAAAAAATCTATAAAGAGGCAACTAACAAGGATAACACATCTTTTGGAGTTGCTCTAAGAAACTTCTTTTTTGCATGTCTTTTAGCATAATTTTTTTTGAATAACAACCATTTATTTGTTCCCGCCGATGCTTCTTGCTCCGACTCTATACCGCAGGAGTCAACCACCGGCAACGTGCCTGAAGACCTTCATGGCGTTGACGTCATCCGGTGAAGCATGTAAGATCAACATCTTGGCATGATTGGTTGTCCTTATAACACTAGTAGAGAAATAACTTTCCGTACGCACATTTAATACGATTGTGTTAAAGTTTGTTGGTATGGGCAATGAAAAGCCTTTAATCCCAGCTCATAATATGAACTGGGACTACAAGCCATCATTTAGTCCCAGTTGACCATACCAACCGGGACTAAAGGGTGGCCTTTTAATTTTGGTTAGTGTTACCAACCTCATTTAGTCCCAGTTGACCATACCAACCGGGACTAAAGGGTGGCCTTTTAATTCTGGTTGGTGTTACCAACCCGGACTAATGGTCTTCCATCCGGGATTAACGGTCCCTACGGTTCAATTCAAAAGGAGTTTTTTTTACGACTTGTCAATTCAAAAGGAGTGCATGCAAGACTATGTCACATGTGGTGTGCAGCTGACAAGGTAAGGAATCTACATGCAACGCAAGGGGTCTTGGGTTCGAATCTCACATACTATAAGAGAGGTCTCCAAAATTTTATTTATTTATTGTTTTGAAGATGGGCTCTAGGCCCGCTTGTGCGACCTGGGACTATTAGTCCCGAATGGGTATGGGTAGTCCGGTTCCAAAACCGAGAATAAAGAGGGGTTGGGAACCAGGACTACAATCTCATTCTCTACTAGTGTATTGCATTTAGAGCTTGTTTGGATCATGACCTAGGAAATATGCTTTCCCTAGGCAGCTCCTCCACGCCGTCGATTTCGGACGTCTGGGTTGGATTGACTTGCCTGTGCAGCAGCCCCCAAGCGAGGCCCCATCCAACGACCCCTTACTTCGTTAACCCTCTATCCTAGTTAAGGTTGAATGATCTTTAATTCTTGAGATGGAATTAGTATATACTATCTTTGTTTCATATACCGACAATGTCTTGAGATGGAATTAGTATATACTATCTTTGTTTCATATACCGACAATGTCTTAGTTTCTAATGCTGAGTTCCTATTGAAACTTTTGACGATCCACTTGCTTGTGGATGGTACAAAAAGAATTCAAACCGGCATGTTCATATTCTACACATTTTTTCCCGTTTTTTTCCCCCTTTTTGCCATTTTTTTCTTGGATCCGTGCAACAACAACACACTATGGACAAGCTTCTGATGATCGATGCTTATAGCCGTACTATGCACGAATGCATGCATTGCTGAATCACTGATTACTGGTACGTGCTCATTCATGTGCTCTCCAGAGTTCAGACTTCAGGCGAGCTTTTCCACCACCATGCATTAACATTGCTTCAGTTTACACAAGCCCATGAGAAATCAACTTTTCTCAACTTGAGAGTACAGCCGGCTTGATAGTACGCAGCTGATAGTACGTCAGATAGAGCAAGCAGCGCCAAGGAAAGCAGGAGTACCGTGTCCTCTCGTCTGCCATATGGCAATAAATTCAGGGCTAGCTCGTGGGGATGGCAGGCATTGGTTTTCCTGGGTACTAGCTGGCTGCCTTTCTACTGCTCGTCTCTCCTCTGTGTCGTCTGTCCTTGGCCTTTGGCTGCTTTGTGTTAAAGACGCTGATAAGCAAGGTCAGATATTCGTCGATAGTTCTAAATGCGTTTTGGTTCATTCTCCTTCAATGAAACCTGCCTGGTGTGTGTATCTGCAGACTGCAGGGACCAAGTAATGGCGTGTCTCGATTATAGATGGCCCTTGGGCCGTGCCAGCCTAGTCCGGCGGCACGTCGGGCCTCCACGGGCCGCCGCGCCCGCCGGCCGTGCCTACGGCGTTTTTCGTGCGGCCTTCGCCCAAAGCACAGCCCGTGGGGATTTTTTTGTGTCGGGCCGGCCCGACAAGCATGGCCTTTTCGGTGTTTGGAGCCGACCCAAGGCCCATCAGCGCAAGCCCGAGGGAAGGGGAGGAGCATGAGGCCACCGCCCGCCGGCGAGCTTGGCAACCGGAGGAAGATGGCGCGAGGGTGAGCTTCCAATGCGAGGAAGGTGGTGCCACGGCGCGATCCGCGCTAAGAGCCGAGGACTCCGGTCCCGCGTCCCGCACTGATGCGAGTCACGCGACGCGAGGGAAGAACACGGTGTTGGCGTTGAGCTATTGAGGTGAGAGAGACGAGACCCGAGAGCAAAGTGAGAGGGAAGACCGGAAGAGGACCGCGGTCGCGTGGGCCGCTGCCGCGGTGCGATCCACGTGCAAAAGCGTCGTGGACCGGAGGGCATGAGAGGGGGAATGAAGTTAGGGTTTAGTGTTATATGGCCCATTACGGACCTTTAGCGTGCCAAGGAAGGTTGTTGGCTTTTGCTTTGGGCTATTGCTTGGGAAGTTGGCGCTTTGACACCGGGCCATTCGTTGGGTCGGCTTCTCGACCGCGACCGTGCCTCGTCTTGCGTGCCACGACCGGAGTGTGACGGCCCGTGCATGGCCTGGTGCCTCGGGTCGGGCCAGCACGGGCACGATGGTCACTAGGCCGGGCCGTGCTAGAGACGGGCCAAAATGCCGGGCCATGGGCCGTGCTGCATGGCCATATGTAGTAATAGGGAATAAGTCCATGCATGCGTGACATTAGCAAACGGACCAAACGACTGCATGCGCTGGAAGCCGGCGGAGACTGTCAGGAACGACCGGCATTGTTCTCCTGCGTGGTTGCGCTGGCAATTGGCAAAAATTAAAACTCGCCATCCAAGATTGCCAATAAACCACCGCGCAGGCAAGCCGGCTCTGCATGTTTCTGCTAGCAAGCAAGCCGAGATATGGCAAAATTTAGAAGGCTTGACCTGTCGGCCGTTCACGATTACCTTTATGTTCACGTTCTTGGCCATACAAAACGTTCCATTCATGGCAAGCCTCTCTTCCATCTCTGGTTAGCCGTTTCCACGCCGATCGAGATGTCTGCCAATGACCTCATCAAAAGCTGGCGGTAGACCACCATCCTCAACCGCATTGACACCGCCGGGCGCCACGGCCGCGAGGCCGGCGACGACGACGCAGGCGAGGCGGCAACACGTACGCCGGCTGGTCGGGTCATGACGTCGTCCGTGCGGCAGTGGTGGCGCCGCGCCGTCGCGGCGCTCAAGGACAGGAGGAGCCTGCTCCTGGCGCGCCTGCGCCCGCGCCGGGCCGGGTCGTCGTCTTTGTGGCAGCACCGGGAGCTGGAAGCGGCCGTGATCCGCGCGACGAGCCACGAGGACCGGTGGATGGACTACCGGAGCGCGGCGCGGGTGTTCGCGTGGGCGCGCTCGTCGCCCTCGTTCCTCCGCCCCGTCATGTTGGCGCTGGCGCGCCGCGCGCGGCGGACGCGCTGCTGGGTCGTGGCGCTCAAGTCGCTCATGGTCGCGCACGGCATCCTCCTCCGCTCGGGCCTCGAGCCCCGCGCGGCCCGCGCCGGGCGCGTCCCCTTCGAGCTCGCTGACTTCCGAGACCGCTCCTCGTCGTCGGCGGCGAGGTCCCTGGCCTTCTCCGCCTTTGTGCGCGCGTACTTCCGGTTTCTGGACCACCGCTCCTCTTCGCCGCGCAGGAGGACACCGATGATGATGACGACACCAATAGGTGCTCCGATGATCCCCAAACGGCCTGTCTTGATCGGATAGCCAAGAAACAGTTCCTGCTCGACCTGCTCCTGCAAATCCGCCCGTACGGCGACGGCATGGAGGTGCCGCTCGTCCTCGACGCCATGGACTGCGCGCTCATCGAGATCTTCCAGGTGTACGGCGAGATATGTACCGGCATTGCGAGGTTCCTCGTCGGCGGTGTTCCAGGCGGACCGGCGAAGCCGACGATGCGGAAAGCGGCCACGGTGGCAGGGTTGAAGGTGCTCTGGCGAGCGGCGGAGCAGAGCGCTCAGCTCTCGTCCTACTTCGACCTGTGCCGCGGGCTCGGCGTGGCCAACGCCCGCAAGCTCCCGCCGGCTTTCGTGCGCTTGAAAGACGACGATGTCCGGGACCTCGAGCGGATCCTCATGTGTGACACTCAGGACGATAACAGTGACGAGGCGGAGCCGGATGCAGAGGGGAAGGCGGCCCCGGCTGACGTGAAGGACGAGGGGTCAACGCCGGCGACCACTACGGTGGTGATGTCGACAACGGAATGGGTGGCATTCGACGACGAGGAGAAACCATGCGCTGGTGCTGTCGGCGGGGGTCACGCCTCTAATCACTGGAACCCCTTCGTCGTTGCGCCGTTAGACAGTCGGGAAATGGGAGACCTGATCGAGCTTTAATTTTCAAGCTTTCTAACGCAATCTTGGGTTTTAAGCCTTAGAAAAATCGTTAATTTGTCACCGTACCAAATTATTGTACATTGTGCTCTCTTTGTAACGTGTGACTCGCTCTTTTTTTTAATGAAAAAACATGACTCGATCGTTTGATCCAGCTTTTTCAGTTTGTATCGAGTTCAACAATCCCATGACGATGTGGAGACTCTCTTTGGTCACTATCGTGAAATATGAACAAGCAATAACTGTCATTTAAAACTATTTTACACTAACAAGGATTTAAAATTAACTCGAGACTTTTGGTTTAAGGCTATACTCAAACACACGCACCAACCATTTACGACACAAAAAGGTTAAAGTATGAGAGATTATGGGCAATTTAGCTGGACCTCAACACTTTGAAAGCATGTGGGTCGCTTTGGTGTGGCCTTGTCGCTTTAGTCGCAAAACATTTTCATCATGTAATTGTTTCTAGCGTATCTAGTACCTACTCCCTCGGTTCCTTTATAATTGCCGTCCGAGCACAGTGTCTAGTACCTAAATAAATGTCGTTGGCTACAGATACTAGGCTGGCAGGAGTGTACAGCGGCGGGCAGTCTTATCATGTCGTCTCCCACCCACCAGCGGCAGGCAGCCAATACTACGAAAAGTAGTAATACAGTCCAAATCTGCATGCCATCAATCATTTGTCACTAGGGTGCTCAGCTGGTGGGATTTCCATCTTAATTCCTGTGCCAACCCCCGACGACACTTATAAGGGGACCGAGGGAGTATGTGTTTGTTGTGTGTTGTATCATGAAGGCTCCTCGCTTGCATGATCGTGTATTGGTGTAAAGTGCAATTTTTTTTTTTGCTCTTAGAGAAAACGGGTGAACGACCCGATCGGAAAAAAAAAAATGAAAGCATGTACATTCAATCCCTTTTATTAGTGGATTGTTCTGTGCAGTTTTTTTGAGGTGTGCACTATATTGGCTAGATTTTGGCAAATACTTAGATGTTGCACTGGTAACCAATTGATTGAGTTGTACTCGGTCCATTCCAAATTACAAGTTATTTTCGCTTTTCTATAAATTTTATTACATACCTAGACATAATATATGTCTAGGTGTATAAAAAGACTATATACCTAGAAACCCTAAATGACCTACAATTTAGAATATAGTGGAGAGAGTACATTTTATAATATCTTAGTAATCAACTATGCCTATTATACCTATTAATATTGGTTTAGTTAGCTTTATATTTAACATGAATTAGCTATGGATTAAACCATGCATACAAAAATATTTGACTAGGAATTTTAGGCAAAAATATAAGATCAACATTTTATTTAGTAGAACATAATCTATAAATATAATCAAATTTATTCCATAAATTTTTCTATGAATTTAGAAAAAAAAAAATTTATTACACAAACACTTCCATGAATATAAATTTGAGGTAGATTGTAAACTTATTGGATCTTATTGGACTCGGTTGGAGGTACTTTTTAGTCGGTTTTCTTAGAGGATTCATAGAGACGTCATGATTGTACCAAGTCCGATCCATTGACAAACTTATGATTGTTTCATTCATAATATTATGAGAAATGAAGATAGCAATTTATTTCCCAAAAAATATAAAAATATATATATTCGTATAAACCATACGCAACATATTTTGAAAAATGAATGTAGTCGAATGGATCGCGATCCAACTTTCTTTCGAGCCGGCCTCCATAAGAAACAAACTTCTAAGCGGGCTACGGGCCAACGGTACGCTATCGGCCTGTCGTAGCCCAATTCGTTTTTTTTTTTTTGCGACTAACAGCCCAACTCGTCGTGGAGGACGAAGAGCACTGGCGTGGCGCTGGCGGCCACCGTCGTCTGCTTGCCCGCGCCGCATAGAACGGCCGCCCGCCGGACCCTGACCCTGCGGCGCCGCTCGTCGCTTCGTTGGTTATCTGTGTCGGGCAAAGGGCGAAACGGCAGCCAGAGACGGAGCCACGGCCGGAGGCAGTGTCGCAACGACGGCTTATCTGATCTCGCATCGCACCGAGGTCCCCGGAATCCCAATCCTCTCCGCTGTCCGCAAGCATCCCCGTCTCCGCCGCAGGTCTCTGTGGTCTGGCATCAGAGTTCCCGGAGAATGGCTGCTCTGTCGGCAGGCGTGCTGGCTCCTCTCGCAGGTTGCTACCTCTCAAACCTAGCACCTTCACCCCCTGATTGCCTGGTTCGTTACTCCTCAAATTTCCTTCGTTCCCAGGTCTGTCTCCGCTCCCATGGTGCAGCCCGGCTGCGACATACTTTCGAAGGAATCCTTCACTTCTCAAGGTGCTGTATCATCCGTGGCTCTCTAGAACCAATTACGCGCTATTTCCAAATGTCGTCAGTTTACATGCTTCCCTTTACATTTTTAGGTCGCCATCGCCAAGACGCGGCCAGCTGTTCACCAACTTGCTCCTGCAAGCCTCCGGAAATGTGCGGCGATGTCAGAACATGGGCGTCAGGAACTCCGGACCGATGAGTACCAGCTGGCTGATGATGAGCCGCTTTGGCTGGCAGTGTTCAGAGAACTTGTTGTGTAAGTGTGGATTTCCCCTCTCATTGGTTTGTCTGAATGTGAAATTGAATTTTGTTACTTTGTTTTATTAGGGGTTGGAAGGGATTTGTAGCTTTCTTAGCTGAGCAGCCGAGGCAACTGAAGCACCTGGAGTGGCCGGGCTTTCAGCACACGGTATGCCCCTTGAATTGGACATTATTGAGATGTTCAGAGAATTGCCATGATGAATTGCTCAACATAATGTGATTTGCTGCCCATATTAGGTTAGTATCAGCAAAGACAAGAAAAGTGCAATTTTAGATGTGTTGAATTTGCAGCATATGTTGTGTAGTTAGCATGTGCTAAACAACCTGAACTAATTGGTAATGTATAGTGGCAGAGTGGTGCTGTAGGTTGTTATTGAGATTGAAGTACACTGTACACATTTTTATGACTATTCTCTAAAATCAAAGGGGCAGCCATCTAAACGATACATGGAATGTGGATAAACTAGTGAATTCTCTCGTTGCGTTCTTGGGTATACAAAAGTAAATTTAATTTAATCTAGCTAAGAGGAATTTAAAAGTAATTTCAATAATGAACTAAAGAAAAGGTATCATGTTAATCTTGGATCATCAACTTTATCAAAGAAAACATAGGTTACTAACTTGTGGAGGATAATATTTGGAACTGAACGCATAACACAAAAATTATCGGTTTGCGGTATGAGTAGATTTGAGAAAGTACTAACCTGCTAATGATCCAACATACCTTCGGTGCTTGTCTTATAATAATATTTAACTCGAAGAAAATCTAGAGGAGAACTTTTAGAGGAAGAGGTATATATATGCAAGAACATGATATCATATCTCCCTCCTCCATTTTTCTTCCCCTGCCGTCAAAACTGCATTCTATCTCATGGGTTGTCAAAAAAGAGAAAAAAAAAAAGAATAGCGCAACATTACCTCAATTGTGGATGGCTCTCATCCTTCGTCTTCCCGCCGTATCCAACACAGGATGGCCTTCTCTTCCGCATTGGAGCACTGGTCAAATTATCTCCTCCCTGCATTTTTTCTCTCCTTCCATATGCCACAGCGTGTGCATGTGTGGCGGCGGCGGGTGCATGCTCAAAACACATGGTGGTTATGCAGCTGCGAATTTGTGGTTGCCTACAGCGTGGGCATCGCCGATGCTAGGGTCGGGCCTCTACTGCTGGCAACGGGGGCGGTCGCAACGAGCGAATGGCTGGGGCAATACAGTGTTGACGATCGATCGCAGGGGTGATGTTGTGCCTCAAATGTCCATCTTCTCCTTCTGTAGCCAGGTGATCCTGTCAACTTCATGATGGCCGAGCCGCCAAAGTGGAGCGCGGCCGATCTAGGAGAAGCCTATAGACACGTGTAGTTGTGCGGTGCTGGCGAGCGGTGTAGGGCATGGCAGAGGCGGAGCAGATTCATTTAAACCCTAAACCGCACAGTGGTGCATGCTGCAGTTGAAGCGGCAGAGCAACTTCTGGTGGAACGGTGAATACATGGCTGGAGGGGGAGACCAAACGCGAACAGACAGGAATGACTCTTCAGTTGTATGCTTCAGCTGTATTAGTTAGTGAGCGGTGGGATCCATCTGCTGACGTGGCTTCACGAAATCGCAGAGAATTAGCTAGTGGGGTTTGTTCTTATAGGAGTAGTAGCTTCGATTGACAACCTGAATTAACTTCAACCAACAAGTGTCAATATGTGTTTATTTTAATAAGAGGCTAATGTTTTCATTGTTCTGGTTCCTTTCTCAATCAAGTGTTAAATTATGTCCATATCCTGACATCCTTATTCTAGTTTTAACCAGACTTAAGTTTACCAATGCCAGTTTTCTCAGTGAATCTTGAATTTTTTTCGCATGCCATATTCATATGCATGATGCACCCTAGATGGGCAATGTGGATTCTAACCTTATGAGTATAAAATATGTGTCCAGATGCATTTTTATAGCTTCACATTCAATGTTACTTGTAGAACTAGAATTTGGTCCAATCCTGTGTAATTCTTTGACTGTGTCTAATAGGCATGGCTGGATTATAGTTCCCCTTTCAAGTGCAGGGCCTTAGCCCCCTTCTTGTGATCATTTTATGTCTTAATTTTAAATATTTTGAAGCTTCTGCATCTATAAAAGAAAACTTTGCTTACCACTTGATTTAATCAAATCGTCATCATTGGCAGATGAAGACGGCTACACTTTACTCTTGTACTGGTAGCTGTGTTTATTGTTGCATTGTCAACTATTGATGCTGCCCTCTGCTACATACTGGCCTGGCTACTTCGAAAATCTGCGTAGAATAACGGTACGCTACTTGTTCTTAGACCCGAATTGTTTACAACTCTCTGGTCCATATTACATTTGACTTCAGAATGCAGGTGATCTAGTCTGTTATGAATGATAAATTTAATAGTTAAACACAGGACATTTTCTTAGTATTTTGGGTGTCGCTACTGGTACACTGTTACCTTGCCATTCATGTTATTCATCTGAAGAAGTAATTACAAATAGAATGCCTTATGCTGTTTGCCATCAGACTTGCAGAATCAGATGAAGTAATTCATCTTTAGGACCAGATTTCAAAGTTACACTGATTTGCTGCTTAAGTGTTGCCATCTGGATGCTGTCGATGTACTGACACGTGGTTCATTGATCAACAGGAATATCCATGTATTGCTTGAATATGATTAAGCAAGGCTGAATAGTAGCAGGCACCAGGCACTGCAGCTGGAATGCAAGCTCTTGTTGTCATAGGGGTTTCAGCAATGTTATGCTGGCTGGATGTAGCTGGAAGGTGGATCTTGCACAGTGTACCATTTTCTCATAGTAGCATTTGAAAGGAAGGTATCTGGTTTTAGATCGAAAAAAAAGAAGATATAGTTATCTGCGTGAAATAGTTGAATAGGTCTAGCCAAAACATGAGGTCTGATTTAATTAATAGAGAAAGAGCACATCCTGGACAGGATCAGAAAATTGTGTGTAATGATTTGTAACTTCGTTTTTATGTTAGGCAAACTTGCTTGTAACTTGCTGGTCCATCGGCTAAGGATCTGGAGAAAATTATTTTTAAGACGTGTGGTCTACTTTGTAGTCTTAACAAGCCATCCGCTCTGATTTCTTCATTAGTATTGGTTTGTTGTGCCCTAATCAAGATCCAGGTCTGCTGTCGAGCTGCAAAATAGAACTTACATGCTTTGCTAGTTATGGGAGGCGGCAAAATTCGATTTTATACTTCAGAAGAAAGGTGCAGTTTTTTGCGTTCATCTCTGTACGACTGTGCCAATGTGAAAATACTACCGAAGGGAAGTCTCCTGATTCATTTCAGCCTATCCCTTTCGAGGTTCAGCAGCTAGCTACTCTGATTTGAAATATGCACTTTACAGATCCTAGTATAGTACAGAAATCATCCAAAAAGGTGGTATATGCGAGGCTTTTGGAAGAAATAGATGTCAACATTTCATGCAATAACATTATTGGCTTCATCCCAGTTGTGATTCGAGGACACCACAACTGTCCAGTGATTTCCTGCGACCGTTTTGGCGTTTGAACCAAAAGTCACACTCCAGGTACTTACATAATCCTCTCCTTTCCATTGTTAAAGGAAAATGTTCACTGTAAGCTTCCAAATTTGATGCTGTGATTGAGTCTTACAATTAATTAATATTGATCCTATGATCCTTATGATCAATTCAAGAATCAATTAGAATGTGGTAGGAAAGGGTGGTGTCATGCTACCAAAGACACAGTAAAGCTGATGCAACATGTTCATCTCAACTTCCACATGTTCATCCATCCTCTGCTTATTTAGAGACATTTGATCCAAACAGTGCAGTCCCCATAAGATCTTACGCACCAGGCAAGCATATAAATGAAAAAAATCAGATACACAGAATTGCAGCTCACAGAAGACAAATATGCTGTTTCACAAGATATGGACTTTGTCTTTGTTCTTCACAAAAGGAGAGCTCAGGACGCACATAATTACATTGGGGAAAACGAGTACTGAAGTAGTAGATTCTGCACACAGATTTTTTTCATAGCACCTGTACAAAGTTGCACACACAAAGCAATCACATAATTTATGATATATTACAGCTGACTGCCCAAATCCAAATTGCTCCCTAGATCTTTTGCCTAATTGTCAATCTAAAAAGCCAACAGCTTAAAACAAATCAAACTCCACACCCAAACCAAGTCAACCTATCCAATACTTTAGTAGTTGAATACGAGCTAAATACATCAGGAATGTACATGCTAGTGCAAGAACTTCGTACTATGGTGCGCATTTACAATACTCAATACTTTGTCAATCCGACCATTCAATCATCCTGCAAGAGGAAAAAGAAACGCAAATAGTTATTTTAATCAGTGGTAAAATTGCCCAAGGTTGTTAGAATTAAGAATGAATGCATCTGAAGTCTGATATAGTACCAGCAGTACGATGTTCATCCAATAGAGGGGGATTCCGGTTCAGAGCCACTGATGGATGTAAATGTTGACAGTGAGTCATCACCAAAGTTCAAATGGGAAGTCGATAGATGCCTCAAATCACCAAAGTGTCTATTATGGCCAGAGTATGATCTTGGCGTCAAAAGCTCCGGAGTAGCACTGCCAAGAGATGATCGACGAGGAGTTGGAGTCTTGAGTCCATTAGTGTTTCCATTTGGCCGGTACCCATTTGTCTTCCTACTTAAGCTGCTCGTTCTCTTTGGGCTTGGTTTAGATCCAAAGATCACTTCTTTCTCTGCAAGTAGGATGCTCTCCAGCTTCTTCTGATCCTGCAAGAATGCAAAAGTCAATTTAAAAGGTCCTGTCATTTGAGAACTATTTTGATATTTTGAATCATGGTGATTGGGTAAGCAATTCTACCGGTATCGTCGATTTTCCTCTTCTTTCTGCTGCCGGCTTAGTCTGTACTCTTCAAGAACAGATACTAGGCGCCCCTATCAAAAGCACATGAAAAACAACAAATTAATCAAATAACTTGTGCATGCACACATTGGTCATCCAATTGTAATGCTTACCCCATCATAGAGAAAGGGTTTACTTCTTGCGTTTTCCCAAGCAAAGGTTCGGTTTATAAGATTGTCCACCATACCTGAAAAAATTTTCTGGGTCATGAATTGAAGTAACTGAAATCTATACATAATTTTACAGCACACACTTACTTGGGATTTTTCTAACCAAAAATCCGTGCCTTTTCTGCCCGTTTAAGGTTTATATGAGCACCCCTTCCAGCACTATACCTCCTTGGGTCCTGCAAAAACCCTTTGGTGTCATTTTTCATGATTTAGCTGATTACAGGTTTCTCATGGAAAATGATAGTGATTAGTCCATTGCCAAATAGTTCCGTCTTTTCAGCTACACTGAATTAGGTACTTTATGTGTACATAAATGGTATGTGAAACATTATAATTCCATTCAAGGGATGCTTCCAGTACCTGGTTATATTCTTCAAGCCAAGCCTCTTCATCACAAGCAGCAATCCATTTATTTATCCTGTCCATTATGTCTTTCCGGCTAAGAGACTCTTCTTTCGCTTTTAATATTTGTGACTCAATATTTGCCAGGAGCTCAGAAGGGTCGATGAGGCCTGGATGAAATAGGCACAAGAATATCATTGTTTGTTAAAACAATGAACACGTGAATATAGTAGCAGAGCAGGATGCAAAAAGAACAACCAGAATCGATCAAAGCGTCAGTTTGTTCAGGGGCTGTGCTGTCATCAGGTTCTATATGTGCATTTTGGCAGATCTCTTCTAATTCTGCCCTCCTTTTCATAACAATTTCCTTTAGTCTGCTGGTTTTCAGTTTTGTTAACCTCTCAACCTCAGCTTCCATCTGGATGAGAAATGAAAATCTGAATGATTACAGTATGCTGTGAACAAAGCTTTAAGACCCAAACAACAGCAAAGAGGTAAAACCTTCTCAATTGTGTCCTTGGAGAGAACTCCAGGTGATGTGATTCCCTCATCAGGTAATATAAGAATGCTCATTACTTTACTAAATTGTCTCTTTTTCTTCTTCAGTAGAGTCCATAAGTTTCCAAAGCTGACATAATGATTCCATTGTCTCTCTCATCTGTCAGTAATGGATCATTTAGAAATATGCACAATTGATAATATAACTTAAAACGAAGAGAAAGGAACCTAGGGAAGACCTTGTGGATTCTAGACTTGCGTTCTGCTTTTAGCTTATAAATTGTAGTAGCAAGGCCCTCCAGTGTGCTATTACTGATGTTTCTCGACTGCTCAATTCCATTCTGATGTAAACTAGGATGAACTTCATGTACAGTACTTCCAAAATCGATTCCAAGGACTCCACATAAGGAATGAACTTCATTTATATACTCCAGTAACTTGCGAAGACGCTCAGACTGAAAAAATGCAAACAGGGATCAGAACTGCATATAAAAAACCCTTCAGAAAGATACAGAGGATACTTGATTACAGTGTACACGAAACATTCAGAGAAGATATAGGATGGCACTCGTTTCAGTACGTTAAGGATACAGATGTATCCACAATTCATTTAGAGTTACTTAATAGCCTATTTCTTATACTATCTCTATCTCCTGATGCTTCTGGAGCCGAAAGATGGATGCATATGCTGTGTTTGATTTTGCTAAATGATATCAATTAAATGGTATATTTTTCTGAGTGAAATGTAACAGTTTATAGATGACCAAACATTCTTTAGCATCTGTATTAGCTCTTTATTTTTCTGCAATGTATGCAGAAGAAGCATATTTGCTAACTCTATCGGACAGGAGTCATGCAATTAGCAATACCAAATATTCAGAAAAACACATTTGAAAAAGGAAAAAAAAAATCAGGAAAGCAGACAGTTAGACTCAGGATACCTTATCTTTCTGAAGGGCACGAAGCTGTGCTTGGTAACTATTAAGCTTCCTCGTCGACAAATCATGTTCCTCAGGATCAAGACTGCTCGCATTACCACCCTGATTATTAGATTCACTTAACTCAAAGCGGATCTTCTCAATCTGCGATCTAATATCAGAGAACTGCTTGACCCTTTCCTCTTTCTTGCATTTCAAGCTCTCTAGTACTGGGACGACAGCGGCAAGTTGCTCCTTGAGTGGTACAACGCCCTTGTCTTTCTGCCAAAGATGTTGAAAGGTTATTTCTCGGTCAGACATCGCACTATCAGGAGCTGTATTTCGTATGGCAATAAACTAAACTCTGTAGAATATAGTGCAATGCAGACTACTGAATAACATTGGTAAATGCTAATTCACGACAGTTTAGAAAGAACTGACTGAAGCTTGGTGTACTTCCCTAGCTTGTAATAAAGACTAAAGAGAGCCTTCAGCATTCTTAAAAATCAAGTCTCCTCAAGAGGCTTCATATATCTACAATCTATATCCACTTCAACAAGAAGCAAACCATGCATATCCTTATGCAACCAACCTAATTAGTGTGTCACCATCAGTCCATCACCATGTATAGTTGTATACCTTCAAGTACAGCTTGTGCTCCCCAAGAGTTGCCATCAGAGATGCAACTTCAGCTTCTTTGGCAGCCACTGACTGGTGCAACTGGACCCTAGTCCGATTGGCATCGTCCACCTTCCTGCGGTAGATTTCCAAGCATTCTTTTTCGATGTCCAGCAACACTTTGTTCTTCTCGCCCTCACTTTCTCCTACCTCTGCCCAGATTTGCTGATTGCAAGAAACAACATTGCTTGAGTAAATGAGCAAACACTAGAATAATAGGCTCAGATTAAATTCAGATAAAAAGACACAGGCAGTTTCAGAGTACATTTTGGTTAGTGTGGCCTAACTCGTGAACTCTCTCATCAATAGCATATTAATTTGTAAAGGTAAACGGTAAAGCTCAATTAGGTTAAAAGAGTTACTATTGTCCCATCTTAACTACCTGATGCACTGCACTAAAAACCAACCAGAATTGCTTTTTCGGCTGCTGAAGAACCATAAAGGTGAAAAAGGAGAGCCATCTACAATAAAGCTACCATCGTCAAGGAATTCGCCTGCCGAGCAGCTCACCACCCGGAAAAGGAGAATACAGAGAAATCTCCGTGCATAACAAGGGACGGAAAATTTTTTAACTTTTCTGGAACCATGGAAAATAACCTAATAAACAACTGAAGAAACCATGGCACATACAGCTCTGAAGCTGCCTGTGTCATTTATCTATTTAATTTAACTGAAGAAACCAAAAAAACAACTGAAAAAACTTAATAAACACAGATTCTAGAGAACTAACAGCTGAAGAAACCAAAAAATGGCGATAAAATCCGTAGAATGGCAAATTTTCCCCTGTAAACGAGACAAAAACCTGAAGACGCGCAAAGAGGACGAATTAACGAAGCACACGAGGGAATCTCGGAATAAGAAGTCGGCAGTGGCATTTGACAAACACGTCGGCATAGATATGGCAAAACGGATTTGTAAAGTAAGATGAATACCTGAAGCTCTCTGAGCAGAGCACCACAGCTGGTACCTTCCATGCCCAAGCCAGCACCTACACCCACCATTGAGGAACTAGAGCAGCTGCGAAGGAGTGGAGGACACCTTCACTCAACAGTCCCTAGAGACCGGCAAGAGGCCGCGAACACGAGCGAGGACAGAGAAGTGAAAGGAGCGGGCAAGGTTCAGACTTCAGACTCCCTGACCCATAGGAACCGACCCATAGGCGTTCAGCTACGGCCTGAGCTAGGCCATGAGCAAAGCTGCAGGTGAACTTTCTAGCTTCCTATTCCCTCGTCGCCTTGGGAGTTGGGATAAGGGAACTCACGAAAAAGGAGACACCAAATGCCAGCAACTCAGGGGCCAGAGAAGCTCTTTTTCATGGTTGTTTTGGGAGTTTTAAGCCATCTCTCTCTCTCTCTCTCTCTCTCTCTCTCTCTCTCTCCTTTTCTTGCTGCTAGTCCACTACATGAAGGGTGGGAGAGAGACTGTCTGCGTGTTTATGAGAATTATGCAGCTTCTCTTCCAATTTTGGTAGGTTAGGAGTATTTGCTAGGTGGTTAGGGATGCTCTTCACTAGTTTATGCTGGGGAAGGTTGGGAGTGAGCCATAGCACTGAGAACGGTGGAAGGTAGAGGCAATGGATGGTGGCCTTTGTTTTCAGTTATTTAATGGTGAGGTAAGGTGTGCACCTGTGCTGTGCATGGAAGATTCCCTCAAACATTTGTCCGAACTACTCCAATAGGCGTAGTTTGGGTTGGATAGTGATCTTAAACTAAAAAGATGTGATCAAACAAACAATGCTAGTGCACCAATGCGCCATACTACCACGAAGCATTACAGGCCATCCTAATCACAACAAGCTTTACCGGGTTAACATTAGGCTTCATGTTTAGTGTACTTACGGGCAAAAAATCTGAAAAAGGCCTATTTTGATGGCGAGGTCCAGTACTGTAACTGCTGTGAATGAAGGAAAGAAAAACACAGGAGGAAAGAGGGATGAGCAGCAAGTTGCAGAGAAGATCACTGAATCCACCTGACCGCGCCGGCCGGGTGCCTTGATGTTGCGACTCAAGGTACGCATGGGATCATGTGAGGCTGCTACAGTGCCCCTCTTCTCCCCGGCGTTGATCTTTCCGTGTTGGGGGCATGCAAGCCGGTGCGCCGGGAAAAGGCATCCACAATCTTGCTACTGTTCCCTTCGAAAATCCGTGCAAAAATGCCAGCGAAATCCCAAGAATTAGCAGCCCATCATTCCCCATCGCATGCATGAACTCCCTCACGCTCGTCTTGATTGTCTACAGGTACCGAATCACTATCACAACGAAGTACATTGTGCATAGTCTACAGGTACAGAATCACTATCGCGCATTCGCGAGCATTATTGAGCCATGGGAGTCAAAGCAAAGGCGGCCTCCTTCAGGCTTCAGCAAACCATTAGCATGCGTCCGTTTCTGGCACCCATGCATCCACCGGCAGCTAGCTGATTCAGGTCAACTCGCTAAGCCCGAACCGAACCTCCCCCTCATCATGCATGGATGGATGCATAATCCGTTCGTTTAATCCTCCTACGCAGAGTAGTTCCGTCCTCTGTGCGAGCGCTTAGCAAAAATCATGCAGGTCTGGTTGGGCTTTGGAGCCCGATTAGGTTAGGTCTGCTTGATTAATCATGCGCGTCGACGTCAGCGCAGCGGCTGATTGGAATTGAGGAGGAATGGAATGGATCCCGCATTCCAACGCGACGACGGCAAAGGGCTTGAGGTTGACGCCGGACCGAACGCAGCTTGAGACGGGTCTGCGTCGCATACGCACTGCACTGCCGTCTACTACTGTCTGCATTGCATGGAATGAGCGAGGATAAGATCATGATCATTTTATAAGTCCTTATTATGGTTATTAGTGGGAGCTAGATAGCATCTTGTCTTGTTTTAAACATGGGAAATTGCTCACAATTTCTCCTTTTCTCTTACTACACATTACTGTATATGACATTATAATACTGAATTTGTGTAATTAATTAATTAATAGTGAGGCACTATAACTACAAGGCGGTTGAATGATCAGTGGGTCAGTTTTGGAGATTTTTTTATCCTGATGATGGAAAGGTGGAACCGTGGAATCGAGTTCTCTGTCTGTGTCTGTCTGCTCTGTGCTCTCAGAAAGAAAGAACGAGCTCTGTGTGTCTGTTGGTGCCTGCCTAATGATATAGCCTCTCCCCTTTTATTTAATTTATGTCCAACATTAAAGTGAAAGACGCTGAATGAATTGGGAGTCAATCAGGATAACATGATTGAAATTGAAGGTGAAGCTGTCCCAGCCCTGAACCAGCAAGACGCCAACAAAGAAAGCGCCAGCGAATTCAGGGAAAGAGCTCAGAGCCGACCGTGATCTCAACTGAAGAACGGTGTCCCCTGTCCGTAGCTACCTGGCTATACCCACTCGCTACCACTCCGAAGTAGTAGGGCTCTGCAGGCCTCTCATCCCAATCAGGTGCTCCTGTTCTTCCTTATCCACTCATGCATCAACTTATCTGCACAGATACTGTCATCATCATTGATCTGAGCTTGCATACGGACGGACAGACGGACGGGCCAAATGCACAAATGATTGCCTAATCCCGTCAGTACATGCATGGAGTCATGGACTGGACCATCGTCTGCACTCTGGACCTCAGGAGATTGTCCTACTACTCTGCGGTTCTTAACTTCTTATTTACCTTTCCCCTTTTTTGTTCTTGCATGATAATGTTGAAAGATTCGAACTTTGAAATGCCCATTTCGCTATTTTTTTTAATCTATAACCTACCTCCTTTTCCATTAGGGCTGCAATTAGCCCCCTCCAATCCAATTAATTAAGTTGTGTGACTATCAGTTGAGACACGGACCCAATGCGCTCGGTGATGCTCACGCACAATCTGACGCTTTTGCAAATTGATTCCAGCATCACCGAATCAAGATTAAAAACAATAAAAGCGTGCCTTTTAACTGTCGGTGGCCTTGTGAGTTGGGACTTGGGAGAAGGAACCAAACCAAGGAAAGGACCAAATCGGAGCACGGTGGCCACTGGGAAACAGCAACGGATGAGCTCTCACGTCCGTCCGGCGAGGCCACTGGTTCAGCTGAGCCTCAGTGTCCCTACCACTCTCACATCCTCCCACAGCCTCAGCCCACAGTCAGCAAACTGGATCCAGCAGCGATCCGACCCGAGCGCCGTAAACATCGCTCGGCGCGCGCGCAACAGCGCCGTGTGCTTGTTCGCCGGACGAAGACACACCGTACCGGGGCACGGGACGGCTGCTCAGTGCTCACCTGTTGGACGTCGGCAGGAGGACCCAAGGGTCTGGTCCACCGGCGGCGAGCCATTCAGCCAGCCGCTGCTAGCCTGCTACGCAGAAGCGTGGCACTAGGACGAGTCGGCGGTCCAGAAACAGAAAGTGGATGCCATCGTCAGCGCGGTGACTGACAACACCTCGATGACGACGGCATGGCACGGCACGGGTGCGGTCCAGCGCAGGGCCAGGCTGGCTAGCTAGAGAGTAGAGGCCCACGAGCCGGACTCGAACAGCGTCGCCGTGCGGCAGCAGATACTCGCACGAGGAGGGGCCGCCGGACCGGAGCTGGATGGCCCAGACCGCGTACGCCACGGCGACGTGGGCACACCCGCGAGCGGCGCCTGCGGTTCTTGCCATGCCGGCTCGACGACTTGGCTGCGGCGACGTACTACGTACAAGGCGTGGGCCGGCGGAGTAGGTAGAAAACCCGTGCCGTACTTCCCCGGCCGGCCGTCGGCTTCTTTCTCTCTGATGGTGACGGCCCAACCGTACCCAAAAAAAAAACACAAGTTCGTGGTGACCGGAGAGCAGAGCAAAGCAGAGGACAGGACAAGCCCGTGAGACAGTGCGAAGATAAACATGGTGAGAGGGCAGACCTGGTGGCACGCGCACGTACGCTCGTATCTCTACTATTAATAGCGGGAATGCGCCAACTTGATTGGTGGTTAAGCAGCAAATGACATGTCATTACCTATTGCATTGGTACTATACACATGATAGATCGTGTTCTGCACAGGTACGGTTGTGTGGTACTCCTACTTCACTGCCCAAGTGCAGTGCAGCTAATTCCTCCCTCCGTCCTAAAATAAACGACGTTTTTGGTTTTTTCGTCCACACGCGTTTGGCTCGATTTTTGTAGAAAATACGTAGAAGATTTAAATCTCCAAATAAATTTGTTAAAAACTAAATCAAAAAATCTTTCCAATGATACTAATTATGTAATATAAATATTAATCATATTTTAATATATAATTCTTGCCGAGAGGAGGTTTTACGGGAAAAACGTCGTTTATTTTGGGACGGAGGAGTAAGTGGCTTGTGCTGCCTCTGCCTGCAGGCAGTTACGTTCCCACTCCACGGGAAAACTCGAGGTTTTACGTAATTGTTGGGCGGAGCCAGGCTCATGGATGTACACGTTGGACAGAGCACAATAACGCATGGATAGGACAGTCCCTTGTTATCGCGCCCAGGCAGCGCATCGGCGGTCATTGTGTTCATCGCGCCACTCTGCAGGGCACCGCAGCATGCGCCTCTGTTCCTACACTACTTGTCAAAACTCGTGGCCTCAGCCACAAAACAGAGCTGCTCTGATTCTCTCAAGGAAGACAATGGTATCTGAAAAAACACGTACGATCAACGGCCTTTGACAGCGAAGCTCTGATCCCACGCGCAGCCAACTGTGAACAGATAGATGCACCGGAGGTTAGCGTCGCATTCAGCTTTGCATCTGCCGACATGTTTAGCCTTAAAAATAAAGCTTATAAGCACACGAGTCCATCAATAAAAAGCGACATTCCAGGCAAGAACAAAGCATGCGCGCCACTGACAGCTATCTGAAAAGATTTCTCCTTTCGTTCAGAACCTTCCTCTCTCACATTCAGACATTAGGGGCGTGTTTGATTTCGTGGCTCCGCAAGGCCTGGCGGGCGAGCCAGGCCTCCGCCGACCACGGCCCTGTTTCTTTGGGCCGAAACACGTGTTTGATGGATTTGTTCTGGCGAGCCAGGTTTTAATGGGACCGTGTTTGATTTGTTGTACGGATGGATAGGATGACCTTGCACTTGAAGTGTGGTGAGGTTACCCTCCTCTTTCTCTTTGCGACATTCCATCGAGCAGTACTGCTGGCGTCGGCCATGGTCGCATCCAGTCTTCCGCGGCCGCGGTGGAGGTCCGCCCCTACCTACCGCCCGCGAGCGCCGTCGCCACAAGCGCCAGGGAACGCCCGCCCGCCCCCGCCGCCGCAGCGCCGCTTCGCTGAGCGTGGGGAGGTCCGCCTCGCCCCCTCGTCGCTGCGAGCATCGCTCGGCGCGGGGAGGTCCGCCCCGTATTTGGAGGAGGTGAAGCGGAGGAACGCCGAGCAGGGGAGAGGGCGGTCGCGAGGCCGCGACGAGGGAGGAGCGACTCGCGGGGGAGCCGGAGGTGGCCCCCCGCGCTGGCCGGTCGTGGCCGAGGAGCGCGGCGTGCGGCTTTTGGCGAGCCGGAGGTCGAGGCCGGGAGCGGGCCATCGAGTACCACGGAGCATGTCGCGCTGTCCGAGCGCCTCGCCGCCGATGGCTTCCCGTGGCTACGCCCGTACATCTCGCCAGGCCGCCACGCGCTCGGCGGCGAGATCTCGTATTCTCGGCGCCTTCCGTGGCTCCGCCCCGTCAGCGCCCCACGCTCGGACGGCGAATCCGCCGTTCCTCGGCGCCTTCCGTGCCTCTGCTTTGCCGACCTCTCCGCAACCACTTCGCGGCTGGATCGCCATCGTGCTCTTCAACACCCGCCTCCGCCTCCGCTACATCTCGATCGCGGTGAGAGAAGAAAGGGATCCTGCTTCGCGACCGGGAAGAGGGAAGAAAGGGAGCGGTGAGAGAGGGGAGCGGTTTGGGAGGTGAGGGAGCGGCACCTCCAAATACGCCGCGAGCTCCGGCCGAGCCTGGCTCTCCTGAACGCTCCCGGTTTCCGTCGGGCGGGAGCCATGAGAGAGAAGGTATTTTGGTTCCCGGGGCCTGGCTCGTTGGTGGGTCCAAAGAAATCAAACACGGCAACTTGCATCCGGAGAGCGCGAGCCACCTTCTCGAGCCCATATCAAACACGCCCTAGTAGTTGCGAATCCAGGAGGAAGCCAAGCACTAGTACAGCACAGTAGCAGCGTGCATGATCGCACGGTACTGTACACCAGTCACCAGACCGTCTGAGCGCGTTCTCTACATCAATCATAGCCGCATTCAGCTTTTGGGATTTTTAGGGGAATTCAGCTTTGGGAATCACTATGGAGTCTGCATAAAATGGGCCCAAGACACGCTGTGTTTTGCCCAGCCCACTTGTAGAACCCAAGATCTTGCCTGCTTGAGTTTTCGGCCTTCCGGTTCTGGGCTTTGGGCCTAGTTTCCGCAGAAGAAATTGAAAGCACTTGTTATGGTGATCGCACAAGGAAAGGAAATCTGGCTAAAAAACGCAGGAAAATTATCTTTTTCTTCTTATAGGTTTTTCTTTGGAAAATAAACTGATCCAATCCTGTACAATTCCCCTAAAACTCCTGGGTTAAAAAAAAAAAGGGCGTGCTCGCGATCGGACGTCCTACGGAAATACGTCCGTCTGACGCCCCGCTCTAGGCCCGGCCCACCGACCTCCGCCTCGCCGCCGCCCCGGCCTCCGTCTCCGCTTCCCCTCGGCCTCCGCCTCCGAAAGGGAAGCCGCGCGCCGCGTGAGGGACCCGCCCCCGGGCGCTCACCGGCGGCGAGGAGCACGCGACGGCACGGACGCCGACGGACGCAGCGACGGATACGACGGCTTCCTTCACCGCGAGGAGCACGGGCGGCGGCGGCGGGACAGCGAAGCTAAGCGCCCTACGGCGGCCCCGCTTGCGTGGCGCCTTGCTGGGAGCACAGACGCCGACGGCGGCCGCTCACCCGCGGCGGCGGCGAGAGCGCGGAGACCGCGGCGGCGGCTTCGTGCTTACGCGCTGCGTGGCACTCGGCTCGCGCGAGGAGCACGGACGCTTGGCGACAGGACAAAGAAGCTAGCGCCCTACGGCCCGGCCGCGGCTGCGTGGCGCGCGTCGCGGGAGCACGGACGCGACGGCGGGCCGGCTCACCGCGGCGCGTGGCGAGGCCGCGACGGAGGACCACGGCGCGCGGGTCGCGGCTTTGCGGCGGCCTGCGTGGCTCCAGCGCGCATGAGGGAGCACGGAAGCGGCGGCGCTACAGCAGAGCTCGCACCCACGCGCCCGCGGCCTCCGTCGCGCTGGTGGCGAGGCCGCGACGGAGGACCGCGGCGGGCGAACCTCGTGCCTACGGCAGGCGTAACCAAATCGCGGCGGGACCGAGCGGAGAGCCGCCGCGACCACGGAGCTTGTGCCCGCGGCGGCGAGTGACCTCTACGGCAGTGTCCATGGTCGGCGGGATCCGTTCCATAGAGGTGGGCTGGGCCGGACGTCCGATGGAAATTTTTCCGTAGGACGCCTTGCAACATCTCTGAGACAATTGCAACATCTGTTAACAACAATTGCAACATCGAAAAACCATTGCAAACATCAGTAGACATGACTGTAACATTGATAGGAAACCGATTGCAACATCGTAAAACAACAATTGAAACATCTGTTAACAACAATTGCATCATCAAAAACCATGGCAAACATCAGTAGACATGACTGCAACATTGATAGGAAACCGATTGCAACATCTATAAACAACAATTGCAACATCTGTAAAACACACAAATTGCAACATCGAAAAACTAATGCAACATCGACATTGAAAAAATTGTGGGCCCTACGTCACCTGGCTGTAACATCCGCTTGAATAGCGAGTTCATGCTCTCTGACCTCCCGGTAGTGCTTGTGAATGGGTAGAATTCCTTCTTGAAATATGCGGGGCCCACATGTTCCTATTAGCCGTCGCGTTCTGAAACGCATCGTTCCTTTGCAACATGTACTTTTCCTCCAACTTTAGCCACAACTCCTCAAATTCTTCTGGCGTGTTTGTATGATTGATGCAGTAGTCGAGTTATTTTGCAAAGTCACAATCCTTCTTGCCGATCAACCAACCGAGTTTGTCACAGAGCTTGGAAAGATGTGTTAATATCAATATGCTTTGTACTATTGTTGCATTTACGTCTACAGGTTGTTGCAAAACCCCTCCACATGTTGTTGCAATATTCATGACCCAAAATATCAATAATGACACACAAATTTATAAGATAAAAATTGTGTTTACCTTCGCTAAGGCGCCATAATACCACATTGTGTTTACCTAATCTCAGCAAACCATGTGAACCCTAAACTCTGCAAAAAACGCATGAACCCTAATCTCGGCAAAATTGTGTGAAGTGTGCACCCATCTTCACCGCTCAGCCTAAAGGGCCTACCGGCCCTCTCGGCCTCGCTAACTTCGCTCGAGGCGAAAGTGGGCATTCGCTAATGCGTCTAAACTCAACAAACGCCAGGACCTATAAACTCGGCAACCCCCACGAACCATGACCTCACAGAACGCCAAGAACCGTAAACTCAGTAAACAACAACCACCATAAACCTACCTCTGAAGGCCAATAGGGAAGGTAGATCGATACAAAAAGGGCATTGCGGAGCAAAAAGAAAGAGTAAGGCTCAAAAGAAGAAAAACGTGAAATGCAGTCGATATTTTACTCATGAGTATTGCAACAACATGTGGAAGGAGTTTGCAACAAAGCTGAAAAAGTACATGCAACAACCTTTGTAAAGGTAGTTGCAACAAATCGAAAAAAGAACACTTAGGATCCCCGGATAAAGTGTAAATACTGTAACCAGGCGTAGAAGCCAAAGCAAGTACTTGGTATGGGAGCACTTCACTACCGAATGACATATTTGCTACATGAAAAAAGTGGCTACAATCAAACCAACTAGTCGAAACTCGAGCTAGGCACTCCACTATTTCATACATGTTGACTACAACATAAGTAGTTAGTAGATCACATATTGTTCAAGCAATACCTGTTCTCATCCACACAGACACAAATAAGTAGATCATAAGTAGTTGCAACAACCTGTTTGAGCAGGTGCAAAATCGAAAAAATAAAAATTCAACATAGAAGATAAGATAACTTTTTTGCATAAATGGTATATTTGAAACACCTGAACCAACAAGTTGTGCAACTAACTGCAGTTAATTGTAAACTTGATTCCAAACACTTTGCAATAGCAGGGGTTCAAGTAGTTGCAACATCATTTTGCTACAGTACCAACATAGCTGATTACACATAAAAAAAAACAACCATTTAGCTAACATCCACGAGGCAGCTGTCCATTCCAGATACTAAAGAAAGGTTGCATAGATAAGCAACCTAAAACTACAATCTAATTGTTCAGTCACTACACAACAGACTAATGCCCGTAGAGCATCCATTAAAAGGTCTCATTTGAGTTTTCCCATGAAATTTTCCTGGACAAACTCCTCAAGAGAGACCTCAATCATGGGCGTCGGATGAGCCGTGCAGCAGCCACATGCTTCCTGTAGCCAATCATGTCGAAATGAAAAAAAAAGGCATCTCGGGACAAGTTTAATAAGACTGTGACAAAAAGAAACTTAAAATGAACATAGCCAAAATAGCTTGATCAACAGTCACATAGAGGCCAAAAAAAAAAAAATAGTTTGACAGAAGTAATATGTAGATTATAAACACTGCAACGATACGGTTCAGGTAAGTGCAACAGACCACTATTACAAATGCAACATGGCTGATAACAATCTATGATAGCTCAATCCAAATTTAAGCCATCATGGTACAATTGCTCTGACTGTTCTAAACAATGGCATACTGAGAGAGATAGGTAGTGTGGCAACGGAAGCAAGGCAAGACAACCTAGGTAGGCCAGGGCAGCCAACTTGCAAACAATAAATGACCTTGATTATAAATATATAGTACTGAAGTTGTCTCTTGTGTGCAAATCTCTATTACAAATGTTAATAGCCTAACCTTAATTTCGCATTGTAAACTTGTCTAGCCTTATCTCACCATCATCACCCACTCCCTTTCCCCAAAAGAAAAATAAAGCAGTCATACAAACAAAGCAACAGAGACACGAAGTAAATGCAACAAACCCCTATTATAAATGCAACATGCCCGGTAACATAAAGAAATGGTATAACAGGGGGTACCCGGAAAAATATCATTTTGCCAAAATTCACATCCGGATCGCAACAAAAACGGTTAAGGTAGTTGCAACATCCTTTTTGCCAAACTAACAACATGGCCAATTACAAGTAAAAACCAGAGATGAACATACCGGAGGAGCACTTTCATTGCCAGATAAACAAAGCACCATGGCGAGATAACTTAATCCAAGTTTGCCTTTCTTCAGTAAATGGAAGGTTATGACAGATCCTATGAGCTGAGAATGTACTCAAAAAGTGCTCGAGATGGCGAGGGAAACAGAGGTGCTGAAAAAAATGGAACATTAGGACAAGGCATAGAAATAAAAAAGACTAGTAGGATACAAGCGGGGAAAAAGTCATACATTGCTCAAAAAAAAGAATAGAGGCATATAAGATGGACTCCAAAATATTTCGAACTAGGTGTTTTACGGTCTATCTTGACTAGAATATAGAATTGAGCTATAGAGAGCAAAGAGCCATGGCCAGATGCCTTAATCCAAGTTGCTCTATATTCATCAAATGGAAGGAGGTCATGGATCCTATGAGTTGAGAATCTACTTAAAAAGTGCTCAGTTTGTAGAGGAAACAGAGGTCCTGACATAAAAAAAATTAAGATGAATGATACTACAGTTGCTAATTTTAAAGAGTGCAACAATGGGAAATAACAAAACTAAACATAATAGCAATAGGTATGAAACACGGGAACATTGCTGACAGTTAAATGAACACAACACTGCATCGAACCATTGCAGCAGAAAAATTTAGAAACCTAGCATCTGGACAACTAGCCAACACAACACTGCATCGAACCATTGCAACAGAAAAATTTAGAAACCTAGCATCTGGACACCTAGCATTTAGCATCAGAAAACACTAACGTGTGCATAAACCTATCATATGGAACCATAGCATCTAGCATCACAAAAAAGCTAGCATGTGCAACCCTAGCATCTGCAGCAAAACAAACACTGAACTCTAAAAATTACAGTACCTCGATGTTTGCAGCGCTTGTTCCGTGGAGATTACTTCAGAGAGACTTGCGGCGCACCTCTTTTCTTCGACTTAGCAACATGGGCACCACCTTCTGGCGAGCAGATCCTAGTAGATGCTTGGGCTACCCTGCTCATCGGCACCTTCCTGATTGCCACTATCCTTGGACTCAACCGAGGGCCACCCGCATGGTGCCCGCTGGTGGGCAAATCGTCACTGCTAGAGTTTCCCCTCCTCGGTGGAATGACCTTACCAGATCGAGTCCACATCGCTCGATCCGTCGATGAAGAGGCTCGGGGTGGAGGGGATCTAGTCAACGGAGGTGGGGCGGCTCGAGTCCGCATCGCTTCGATCGTCGCCGTTTGAGAGGCGCGGTGTGTAGGGGATCCGGTCGACGGCGCGGAATCACCTTGGCGGCTCGAGTTCGCGATCGCTCGATGCGTCGATGTAGAGGGGCGGGATGTAGGGATCCAGTCGACGGCGGCGCACTTTGGAGAGGATCCCGTCGGGCGGGGCGGATCGAAATGCCGCGGGCGGCGGAGGCGCGTGGTGGAGCGGCGGCGCGCCAAGGGGCCGGTTCGGTGAAGCGGCGAGTGGGAGGTGACGCAACGCGGGCGGTGGAGATGCGGAACCCGGCAACGCCCCAGCGCGGAGGCGATCCCCGCGGCCCGCACCCCGCGCGGCGGAGAGGATCCCGCGAGCCCGTGGTGGAGCGGATCCCACGGCGCGCGAGGAACCCGCGGCGAGGTCAATCGGTGGCGACGCCGCGAGCCGGTGGAGACGCGGACCACGGCAACGGCGCCCGCGCGGACGGCGACGTCGGTGGAGAGGATCACCGCGGCCCGCACCCCTCGCGGGCGGAGAGGATCACCGCGGCGGAGACCGGGGAGCCCGCGGCGGAGAGAAACCCTCGGGCGAGTAATTCGCGACGACGCAGCGCGGTCGGTGGAGAGCGGACTCCGGCAACGGCGCCCCGAGCGGGCGACGACGGCGGCGGAGAGAGGGTTACCGCTGCCCGCAACACCAGCGCGGCGAGAGGGCGCTCAGCGGCGTGAAGACGAAACAAATGGGGATCCGATGCGGGAGATGCGGAAATGGAGATTTGGGGTGAGGGAATTTTTTTTTTCGTTCGACGACGTTCGGTCGTAGCGCGTCGTTAGGCCGGGCCACGAGCGTCCGATCAAAGAAACAGAATCGGACGCTCGACATACAGCATTACCGTTAAAAAAGGAAGGCCCCGCAGCACTTGTTTCCAGAGACGCGATAGGCTTGCCGGTTTTCCCTGATCCCCGGTTCCGATTCCGACGAAGGAAACGAAACGAGGCCAGGCCTCGAGGAAAGGCGCCGCGCATGCGGTGCAAGCACATGCGCCGTGGCGTGGTCCAGCTCCAGCACCAGGGAGTGGGGAGCAGGCGAGCAGCTAGGCATTTTCACCACGCAACGCAAAGCGATTCGAGCCCGGGGAGATCTGGTCGGGCGAGGACGCGACCAGGCCTGCCTTGGACGTGGCGTCCAAGCTAGGCACCCGATGCATCCCCGCCCTCCCGGTCACGTCTCACCATCATCACACACAGGTATAAAGCCCAAATTACTAGGCTTCCCCGTTCCATCCCCCTACTGAATCTCTTTCCTCGCCTATCCACGATCCTTTCTCTTCTCCAGGAATCGGAACAGGAAGATGGGTAAAACGTGGGCGCTCATCACCCACCTCCACGCTCTCGCAGGGTAAAATTCTAGCTGCTGATCCTCTCTTTACCTCCGTGTTCCAGCCGTTGCTCCCATTTGTAAACGATCGATCGTCTTCAGTCCCCGATTAGTGACCTTGTCATCGCTCATGTTCTTCTCTTTCCCTTGTGTGTGTGTGCAGGCCGAGTCTCACTCTGATATACCCTCTGTAAGTGAACAAATGAAGATTTTAGCCGGGAAGCTTGGCTCATGTTCTTAATCTCTTTGCAAAATGGCGTAACTAGTATAAGCGTGCAAGATGGTAATAACGTGCATGGATCAGGTACGCGTCGATCTGCGCGATGGAGAGCACGACCAAGGTGGACGACGAGCAGTGGCTGGCCTACTGGATAATCTACTCCTTCATCACCCTCTTTGAAATGGCGGCCGAGAACGTCCTCTACTGGTAATAACTTGTCGCTTCTCGGTAATTTCTACTACTCTATATGTCCTGCAAACTGCTGTTTTTGGCTCAAATGCGAGTCGACACTGTAAATATACATATATTCTTGGAAGTAATTAAATTCCACAATGTCCATCATCGTCATAATAATCTTAGTCAAAGAAAGGTCATTTGCTCCTTCCTTCGCAGGATACCGCTGTGGTACGAGGTGAAACTGCTGTTGGTGGCGTGGCTTGTCCTGCCCCAGTTCAGGGGCGCCTCCTTCATCTACGACAAGTTTGTAAGGGAGCAGCTCAGGAAGAATGGGGTGAGGCTGCCCGATCACCACGGCCACGGCCACGGCCACGCCGCCGACGACCACGTGCCACACGTCTTCCAGGTATGTGTGGTGTGTGTCCGCGACTCCGCCCGCGCTACGATACGCCCCTCTTTACTAATTGCTTCGATCGGTCACGGCTCACGCGGACGCCAGCTAATAAGCTTTTCTCTCTCGTCGTCACGGCGATTGTTTGCCGCACACGCAGAATGAGCACCATGGCGTGCACTGAGAGGAGAACCCGGAGAATCTGTACCTTGTTCATCTGAGAAGAAACCTGAGGATCGGCCGGCCAGAGTCATTCCGTCGTGGTATGGCGGAGCGGAGCCAGCGGTTCATGTATCATCTTCTGAACTGCGCACAGGACGCGGTCGTGCGACCGTGTCTCGTAAGCTGCTTGGATTGTGTTGTACTCACTTGTAACACAGCATCGTGAGAACACTTGGACGTCAATCCAGTCTGTGCTCGTCCTAATTCAGATGGACCTGATTGTTCAGCTGGAGGAGTTTCTTATTACTTTCTTTGTGACGAATAAATTTGAACAGAGATTGTATAACTTTAACTGTACTGCTGAAAAAAAGAACATTGGATTATCTGTGTATTGACTATTGAGCCTCGTGAGGTATATGTAGCAGTTTGGATCCCAAGCAATACTAAAAAAAATTAAGAGAACTGGAAACAAGAGATTTGCAATCAACCAATCAATACTAATCATTTTTTATATATATAATTATTGCTGGATCCTATTGGATCTCTGCCATACTACACCCTAAGACCCACCTAGCTTACCTAAGATCCACCAATACTCGTAGTGTGAGCAACACGGATTCTCAAACTAGATTGGAAGAAAACAAATTTGACAAGTGGATGAAAGCCCTATTTTTTGTTGAGTGGATGAAAGCCCTATTTTTGTTGAGGTCGCTGAGACCAATGCATATTGAATTCGTAGCTCTGGAAGCGAGCATATCGGTCGAAAGTATCAACACAAGCACGTGATCTGTTTGATCCTGAAGAGGACGATAATAACAGTGGCAATGATGGCTTTGGTGGTCTAGTAAAAATCATGCTGATTGAAGGGATGACTAACCAATGTTGCAAACTAGCGACGAGTACTAGAAGTATGGGTACGCCACAACTGAACATATCTAGGTCCAAAATTCAGCTTTGAGGGGTTTTGTGATTGATGAGCACAAATATTGAGGGAGTTCAAGCGGAGAGAATTTGGTATGCACAATGGAAGAAGATAAGGAGAAAGAGAGTGTGTGTTTGTGTGTCACTGATGAGTGGGTCCCGTGTGTCATATAGGAATAGGGCCTAGATTTAAAGGACATTGTTAGAGTTGAAGCAATTCTTTGAGGGCTAGAAAAGTACACGGAATCCTCAAGCACCAAGTCGTTGGAATTGCTCTTAGTACTACCTAAAAGCAACCAAGTCGTTGGAATTGCTCTCATCCTTCCTTGTGCTTTTATGCTGCCGCGATGCATGTTACTTGGTGAAGTCCAAAAGACCAAACCAAAAAAGAAAGACGTTATATGGCTCGGCATACATATTAAACACATAATGGCAAACTGGTGTGTAGCTAGTTTAATTGGTTTGATTCCTTGTGATGAAGTTTGCTCATCCGGATTCAAGTTATTAACTTGGCAAATGGGCTTGTATTTTTCTAGCAACAATGATGCTCCTATGATCACTTGGTTTTTTGTTTCAAGAACTTTGTCAATCTCAGAAGAAATCTCGTGGGAGTAGTGGCGGAGCCACCAGTATGGCAAGGTCTGGCGCTTGACGTACCATCGGTGGCAGTTATACTCATCTGCTACCATGCGCCAGGGCTTGAGTCAAGGCCTGTCCTCTCGCAGCCCATAAGGCCCATCAGGCCAGTGACTTTCGGTGAAACCAATCAGGAATCCACCATACAGGTAACCTCCCCGATCCCCAATCGGCTCACGGGATTACTTGCTCACATCGGGATACGTTTGACACACATGGCTACGCTAGTACGCCGACCGGTACGCCGTCACGCTGGAGGCCCGACGCTGACCCACGATGCCCTACGCTTCCTGATCGGCTGATAGATTCATCATTCATCACACGTAGATTTTAATCATATACGTCTAGGTGGAAGTTGGATGTCCATGGATATCCAATTGATACTCTAGTTCAAAAAAAATGAACTAGGAAGAGATGGTCCACAAAAATTTGAATTTTTAGGTCATTTGTTAAAATCTATAGATGTCCAAATTAGTTTAGCCTTCCACCTATGCCTACACGTAGATTTTAATCCTAGCTCCGCCACTACGTGGGAGTAATAGTAAAAAAATCATTATAACATGACTTCCCTTAAGCAATCATAGTAGTGTCCTTTCACCAATAAAAGAATCAAGACATCTTTAAATTCGACACTACGCCAAAGCAATCTTTTGCATAAATGGGTCGATTTTCCGTGGGCTCCTAATTTTTAAAGGAGAACACAAACGTGCAATGCTATATTGAAACACGGAATATCTGTTTGCTGCCAAGATCCAACAGTACCGACCTATCTGTTTGCTAAATTGCATTTACAAGTTGATAACCAAGGTACTGACTGCTAGGATGGAGAAATTTGCTGAAAAACTAATCCACACTTTGCTCAAACTGCCTTCATGAAAGGAAGGAATATCATGTCTGTGTCTTAATCTTGCATGAGATTTTGCATGAAACTAAAAGGAGAAAAAGAATGTGGAATAATCCTGAAGCTAGACTTCGAGAAGGCTTATGATAAAGTAAATTGGAACTTACTGCTATACAGTCTAAGGGCTAGGGGATTCAGTGAAAAGTGGTGTTGCTGGATCCAACAAGTTGTTACTGGAGGAACTGTTAGTGTTAAAATCAATGATAAAATTGGCCCTTATATCAAAAGCTATAGAGGGGTGAGACAGGGTGATCCCCTCTCCCCTATACTCTTCAACTTTGTGGCTGACTGTCTTACTAGAATGATACATCATGCTCAAAAGAATGGCAAGATCAGGGGCCTTATTGAGCACATCATTCCAAATGGGGTGGTCATACTGCAATATGCAGATGATACCATAATTTGCCTAAAAGAGGATGTGGAAAGTGCTAGGAACTTGAAATTATTGTTATACTTGTATGAAATGATGGCTGGCCTTAAAATAAATTTTAACAAAAGTGAAGTTGTGGTGATCAATGGAGATGATGAAGTGGCATCCAAATATGCTGAAATCTTCAACTGCCAGATAGGGTATTTTCCTATAAAATATCTGGGTGTTCCTGTTAGTCCTAGCCGACTGCATGTGTCAGATTGGTCTCCTCTATTAGACAAAAATAGCAAGAAAATGAGTGTGTGGAGAGGCTCCTCATTAACTATTGCTGGAAGAGTCTCCCTTATCACATCTAGCTTGAATAGCACATCTATGTATCACATGTCCATTTATTTGTTTCCAAAAACTATGGTCAATGAAATGGACAAAGACAGGAGATCATTCTTTTGGCAAGGTGGCCATACTAAAAGAAAATATCACATGGTCAGATGGCCTAAGATATGTAAGAGCAAGAAGAAGGGAGGATTGGGAATTAAAGACATTAGAAAGGTGAATGTTAGCCTCATCTGCAAGTGGTGGTGGAAACTTGAGAATGAAACTGGCTTATGGCAAGACATAATAAAATATAAGTACCTTAAGGAGGATTCCATTGCTACTGTCAAACATAGACAGACAGATTCTCCAATTTGGGCTGATATGTTAAAAGTAAAACATCTATATCTACAAGGTAGAAAAATGAAGGTGAAAGATGGAATGAAAACATCGCTGTGGTATGATATCTGGCTTGAAGACAAGCCTTTATCTGAAAATCATCCAGTCCTATATAAACTTTGTGAACAGAAAAATATCAAAGTAGCACAGGTTCTTGATGGATCCACCATCTTGTCCTTTAGCCGATGGCTTCCTGATGATCTCAATTCTGAGTGGTTAAAACTCAAAGAAGAGATCCTAGGCCAAGCTCGTAGTTTGGGTCCTGATATAAGCACCTGGAAATTAGAGAAAAGCGGCAAGTTTACTGTTAAGTCAATGTACAATGCTTTAACCTCTAATGAAAGTGGTCTAGATCATAGAAGGATCTGGAAAGCCAGAATTCCTCCTAAGATCAAAATTTTCCTGTGGCTAGTGGCTAATAAAGCTATTTTGACAAAAGAAAATATGATAAGAAGAAATTGGATTTGGAGATCCTACATGTTATTTTTGTCATCAGCCTGAAACTGTTGACCATCTTTTGTTTACCTGTCCTATTGCTAAAAGCATCTGGGCTACTATGGCCACTTGTATTGGTGCCACTGATATTCCTTCATCTCTAGAACAGGGTTGGATATGGTGTGATAAGTGGATTCCCAATGATAAACAGTTTCATGCAATTGGCCTGCAGCTATATGCTGGGCCATATGGAAAAAAAAATGATGTCTGCTTTGAAGAAAAAAGGCTGAATACTCCACTTGAGATTATCAGCCATGCATGTGCTTTAATGAAATTTTGGGCAGGTTTGCTGAAGGAGGAAGACAAGGAAGCTGGATCAGTGCTGTCGGCTACTCTCAGTTCTCGATCAACCTGCTTCATCAAGACCCCCCTGCGCCTGACAAATGAAGCTGAGGCAAATGTGGATGATGGCAACCAGGAGTAATCGATGTTGTGTGATGATATGCTGTAACAGGATAGTTATCTTGTGTTTTGTGCCTGGGTATGGCTGATTGGGAGGTCGGGGGTTAACGTGTTCCCCCTGTTCTGGTCCTTTAGATGTTTAAACTCTGTTCTCTCTTTTTGCTTTCTGAACATGTCTAAACAACTGCTGTATTTCCGTTCTATGCAATGGAAATGGGGAAGCCCCTGGTTCGAAAATATTGAAACACGGAATATGTACTTAAGTCACTCGTAATATAGTTTTGTAATAGGTGGTAAACATATTACAGAACAGAGTGCGCGACACATAACAAGCTAGCAGGCTAACTAGCGATAGCGAACGAAGAAGAACAGAGAGGACCAAAGACACAGAGGCGTGCGTGCAGCAGCACGCCGCAAGTACATCTCGAACAGTAAACCAGAGCAAGGCGCAGGGCCCAACTTTTACGCGATGGCTATGCAGTTGTTCGTCTCCATGGACTTGAAGGCCTCAAACCGTGGCTCCTTGGCCTCGAACTTGTGCCGCACGTACAGCTTCATGTAGTCCTCGAACACGAAGCTGGGGTACGCCCCCGCGGCAGCCTCGTCGGCCTTCACCAGCGCCGGCGCCGGGGAGATGACGGCGTCGCTGCCCGGGTTGTAGAAGGACGCGATGGACATCCTGTTGCCGTCGGGCTGCGCCACCACCCGGTGCACCACGCTCTTGTACCTGCCGTTGGTGATCACCTCCAGCTGGTCGCCCAGGTTGACGACGATGGCGTGGCGCAACGGCGGCACGTCCACCCACGCGCCGTCCTTGAGCAGCTGGAGCCCTGCAACGCGGTCGTCCTGGAACAGCAGGATGATGCCGCCGGCGTCGGTGTGCGCCCGCAGGCCGCTCACGAGGTCCGGGCGCGGGCACGGCGGGTAGCTGCTCACCTTGGTGCCGAACGTCGGGACGCCCTTGCTGGGCCCGCGGAACGCTCGCGCGAGGTAGCCCCTGTCCAGGCCCAGGTTCTCGCACAGCAGGTCCAGCAGCCGCTCCGCCAGCGCCTCCAGCTCGCCGGCGAACCGCTTCATCACGCGCCGGTAGTCGTCGTCCAGGTCCGGTATCTCGGCGATGTTGGATTCCGGGAGGTGGCGGACGAAGAAGGTGCTCTCCCAGTCCAGGTTCTCCGCCGCCTTGACGCCCTGCGCGTCGTTCAGCGTCTTGCTGGCGAAGTCGAGGAACCTCTGCTCGCGCACCCGCTTGTAGTGGTCCTTGGTCAGCTTCTCGACCTCGTCCATCAGCTCCGTCGAGATGCCGTGGTTCAGAATCTGGACAGCAAGGGAGAATAACAAAATTAACACAAAACGGATAGAAAATTAATTATAACCCATCAACGACAAATATATGATGCTTGTGCTTGTGCAGCTTAATTATTTGTTCTAGTTCCTGGAGTTCGATTAGTGTTGCCCCTTCCATGGTGAACATCTACCTCGAAGAAGCCCCAGTTCTCGCACGCATCGTGCAGCAGCTCCATCGCCGCCGGCCTCTCCTCCCCGCCGAGCAGCCCCATGTCGATGATCGGGAATGACAATGCAGGCGCCATGTTATGTTTCTCTCGACAAAGGTCGTGGGACTACTGGACTGGCTAGTAGAGCTCTCGATCCGGCTAATGGTGTGCGTGTCTAATGCTGAACGCTGGAGTGAAGTGAGTGGAAGTGGCTGGGGTCGGTCTCCATTTATAGGCTCGATCGGCAGCCATGCCGCCCAAGCTTTGTAGCGGAGTGGACGACCTTACCGTCCGCCGACTAGTCAGCAGCAGAGTTGTTTTTCATGCTTGTCTGCTCTTGCTGATAGACGACGACAGGGATTGACCTGTGGGCACCCACGCCCATGTGGGCGGCGCGTGTTGGCCCGTCTCATCCCGGGCCCTCAGCGATTCAGCATGCACGGGATTCTCTTGCCGTTCGTTCCGGTCGCGGTCGCGGTCGCGGCACGGCAAAATAGGGGAAGCCGCGTCCAGCACTCCAGCCGTCGAAGGTGGTGGATGGCGAGACGGGGGCGATCGAGATACGCTTGCGTGATCGAGTACTCGAGTTGGGATGGCAAAAGCCATGTGATGCAGTATGGCAAATGTCATTTTGCCATGCCAGCCCAGCGTAGGCGTCGCCGTCGCCGTCGCGGGACCGCCGTGCCACCCACCCGGCCGGCCGGCCGTCTGGCGTTTGCACAGGAACCTCATTCTCTGTTGGACGCCGATGCACGATGGTATCAGCGGGTTTAGAGAATGCATACCCTATTGTTGTTGAGTTTGTGACTAGCCTATTTGTGACTTCGACTTCCAGGTTCCAGTACTAGGGGTCACTGCTCCGTCCCATAAAAAGAGTTATAGAGAAATATTAACAACACAACATTATATTTTTAAATAAGTTTATTAAGCATTATATTCACCGATCTATTTAGTGATACTAATTATGTATAATAATATTATCTTTTTAATATATATTTGGTTAAAACTAAAAGTGATTGATTTTTCAAACGAGAATAACATATTTTATGGGGTGGAGAGAGTAGACTATAGAGTAAAAAACTTTTACATTCTTGCCATATTCTCGGTTCCACAGTACAAATTCAAAAAAATGAACTAGTTGTATGTACATGGGCCATGGGGTGTCATATTAATGTGTATCACTCCTGATTAAATAATCAGGATTGTATGTACGTGGGGTGTCCGGTGTCATATTGATATGTATTACTCCTCGTTAAATAATCGTGGTTGTACGGACAACGTTCAATCGGGTATCCTTGGTGACACGGCGCGCGCCGCCGGCGGCTCCCACCTTCCACCACTGTTGGTCCCCACCCTTCTCCTCGGCATCACGCCGGGGTTGAAGTGAGTGGGATCCATCGTTTTTAATAAGTTTTTTTCGATAGATCGAGTCTTCAAGGTTCAAAGTTTTTTCGAGATCCAATCGAAGAGATTGGCTACGACGTAAAGGCGTCGTCAAGATCATCGATGGAGCAATGGAGCATGTTATTCCTCGGCGGTGATGGCAAGACGAAGATATCACCATTGATGGAGAATAAGGTACCTCCAACCCTTCTTTTGTCTCGTTGTGGTTCTATGCAGCCATGGTGATTGGCTAGTGAGATTTAGTTTTCCAACAATATCTATCTTCTTTGTTTATACTTAACAAATACTCCGACAGATCTTTCTTAATGAGCATGTCCATAATGACATGACAACGACTATAGAAACGTTCTGGAAAGGTCATTGGTCATTTCTTCACGTCATTTCTTCACTACTTTTATGCATATTCAAGAACTTCTTATCCACTGTCTTCACATATTGATCATAAAAACTACATATTGTTTTATATCATCCAAACCTACATCTAATATATTGCCAAATTACGAAAATCATAACTTATTTGACTCTTCTTACTTGGAGAGTTTGATTCAACATTGATCTTTTTCCTAGGTCAGTTTCTTCATTAGAATTTGTAGGGAAGAGGTATAGAAATATGATATGCAAGATCAACTTTTTTCTCACCACAATCATGTGAATAAGCTTCCTCTAAAGCAGCAAGACAGAGCCACTGATCGTCTTATCATCCTAGAGACTTCTTTCACCTTTCATATTAGTGTATTATATATACTACTCTCAAAGTAATAAGAGAGAAAGGAATTGAGCTGGTTACGAGCTATAGTGTAACTCATAACTTCAATAGACTTCGTACAAAAGCCTTATGGCAGCTGCAGTAACAATTGGTATATGTGAGAGAATAAGCTTATAACATTTGATTACGCTATGGCGTTTCTTAGCTAGGCTTTTCATAGCTTTCCTATCCCACAGTGTTTTTTTTGAGTATGTCGATTGGACTTGTGTTCTCTCATGACGAATCTGGTGAAGGCAACGGCGATGAGTTCGACGACGTGTCGGGCGGAGCCAATTTCATTTTGTTTGCATGTGGAGTTTTTCGCAGATTACTCATCTTTTTGCAAAAGTGATGTGTATGAGGATGACAGCGGTGGATGGTGAGATGGCCCTGTTTGTTCAGATCGGAGCTTACGTTAGTGGCATATCCGTTTGGGATGATGATCCTAGATGGTGGAATTTATGGCTTTTTCAAGGTTTCTTGTCTCCCATCAATGCGGGTAAGTAGTTTGGTTTACTTTTGTAATGAGAGGATGTAACTTGTTTTAGTATCAATGGAATTTTTCCTTATCGCCAAAAAAAAAAAAATTGTGGTTGTATATAAGTTGGGTGTCATAATATCAATGTATATATGAGACAGCCTCTACATTTTTAACATGTAATTATATAACGTAGAAACACAAATAGACACATTGTATAATGTATATATAAAAGTATATCAAAATGTGTAGGCATGCAAGTAGCGTCTCTTCACCTTGACACGCTTAGGAACTTGTCTCTACAGGTCTCCATACGAAAACATTTCTAACAAGCTTTATAGAAACGTGCCTACACTTTTGTAGAGGCAAAAAAAAAATGCGTACCATATAAATAAGAGTCACTAGACTCACTACAGGGTATTTCTCGTAGTGATTGAGCAAAGAACGCAAATTAAATTTTATTAGAAAATGAGCAAAGAGAAAAGGTGCAAGTAAATTCTATTAATCATAGATACTAAATATTAATATCTAGAGCAACTCAAAAGAAACTCATCCTTCCTAAATGCTAGGAGTAGACATTGTGAAAAACTATCATCCAACAACTTTTCTAAATAGTTATCCACATATAGCATCTTCTATTTTGCATTTTTCGCTAGCCAAAAAATAGAATGTGAGTTCTAAAAGCTGCATTAAGTGGTAGCGACGTCCCGTCGGCAGTGAGGCGCGCCTGTGGTGACTTCATGAACTTCAAGATTTGTCGGCTCGGTCCTTCGGAGGTGCTCATAGGGGTAGGGTTTGCGTGCGTGTGTTCATAGGGGTAGGGTTGTACTCTGTAATCTCAAAAAAAAAAAAAAAAAAATAGCTATTATTAAGAAAAAATTGCTCCCAACAGATGACTAGTTGTCCATCCCTCCTTATTCGCTCTCTACTTTTGAATAGTCTTTTTTGGCTAATCTCTAAATGATGATTTAGAGAGTGAGATTTAGAAAGACTCTTGGAGATATTGGCTTCCACTATCTAGCTTTTATGCTAAATGATGGCACATTCACACAATAAGTTTTTTTTTTGAGAGAAAACAATATGTTTTTTGTTTGTTGTATAAACTAAATTAGGCTTTCAACATATCAATAAATTGGGCTTCTGTGCATTTCCAGGCCTCCCACAAAAAAAGGAGAAGCTAAACTATGATATTGAGACCTTGTAGTGGTAAAAGTAAAGTTGGAAGCATTGGCTGACATTTTACTTATGCCACACTTCCTATATATAGCTCTGTCACTTTGCTAGGGTTAATGGTGGACAGATTTAACACAAGAGTTTGTGTTTTAGCTTGCTTATTGAACCTTTTTTTTATTAGGTTTCTTTCGACATCCAACATCCGTCTTTTATGGGTAGTGGAAAAGGCTAGTAAAAACAAAGTTGGCAAAAAGGAGAGAAGATGACCAATGCAAGTTTATATGGTAAGATGTGACGGAATGGTGCATTAAGGCGACAAAGATAGCGAGACGTTGTGGAAATGTCGGCAACTTGCATGCAACGTTGATTTTGTTCAGATGTGAACATCCAACGCGTCGTCTTCTACAATGTGAAGAAAGGAATACTGGGTAATAACTACACATTTAGCAAGCATATTGCTCCAGAGTGTTTGTCAATCTCTTTTTCAGATTCCATGTATGTTTTAACCATTAATTTCTGTTGCATGCACTTTACCCTTCAAGCACGGAGTGAGCATCTCCAAGAGCTCTTGTATCTATAAGTAGCTAAAATCCTAATTTTTTGAGAATGACACAGTACAACACAGACGCTCACAAACGCACGCATACTCATCCCTATGAACACACGGATGCAAACCCTACCCTTATGAGCACCTCCGAAGGACTGAGCACCCGGCAGATCTGGAGATTCCCGAAGTCATCATTGGCGCCTCGTCGTCGACGGGAACGTCGCTTACCACTTAATACATAAAGCCGGTAAATCCTAGGAAAATCACGGGGAAAAGGTCACGAGCACTGGGATTTGAACCCTCGATGGGTAACGTCCCCATCCTACCAATTTAGCTATTATGTAAAATGAAATAACTAGCAAAAAGATAAAGAAATCCAACAGTTTCTCTAAATCCAACATGCATCGAACGGGCGAGATGACCAGCAGGACAGGTTTTTCTATATTTGGCTAACGAGGGGGTATAGAAAATAGCATAGCTAGCTGAGAAAAATAGTCTGTTGGATCTGAGTTTTTGATTAAGTTTTTTTTTTTTAGCTAACTCATCGAGTATACAAGAGCTCTTGGAGATACTCTTATTGTGTAAATGGTTAGCTTTAGCTCAAAAGGGTAGTATGCAGTCTCTTCCCGATTCCATTTTATGTTGTAAAACCCTCGAGGTTGTTTTTTAATCACTTAAGAATATAGTTAATTTTGTTACTAGTATATGTGGAGGCATTATATCCGCTTTGTACCTCTGATTAAAAAAAAAAACAGTCAGGCAACACTAAATTTTGGAGAGAAGAAAAAGAAGAAAAATCAGCAATGAAATCGTGATCCAGCGCATCAGCACCGAACGGAGAGGCTAAATGCCGTCGAGATAAGATCACAGGGCAATACAAGATTCATTATGATTTTTGCAATTCTAATGAGTCGGGCAATCTGGACGGTCATAAATGGCTTCATTTTCAGCAATATTCAGCCCGATGCCGAATAGGCCAAGGAAGTTTTCTGAAGGAATTAAAACTTTTTTGACCCTCAGGGCCAAAGCAAAAGATTCACAGATCTTCGACCTAATCTCTATTGTAACTCTGCTTGTCAATTTATTTATTTTTTTCCTTTTTTTGTCCTAATTGCTTCTTTGTATTTGTACTGCCCTATTTTGTTTGAACCTTTTTTCCTTAAATGAATTTCTGTAGGACTTCGGCTCCTCCAGTTTCATAAAAAAAAAACCGAAGGGGCCAAGTAGCTAAACTTTAGCCATTCGACGTTCGAAACAAAAAGAAAAGACTAGCCATCCGAAGGAAAGTTGCGGCGGGGAAGACCTTGCAAAGGCTCCTTTTCTTCGAGAAGCTGCTTAAGCCTTCCACCAACCATCATTTCTAGTATCTACTTGTAGAATTAAAGCATGGCTCGGTGCTTTTGTAAACGCCTGCAATTCCTCAGCCGGTTTACATGTCCAGCTCTGGGACTGAAGACATGATGCTAGATTACTTAGCATTTTTTGATGTACTCCCTCCGTTCCACAATACTTTGCAATTCTTTAACTCATATAAATTGTGTTTTTGACCTCTCGTCTTATTCAACTTTTTTTAATAAATATTACCACTTTTGTTATGACTTATTACATCACTAAAGATATTCTAATGACGTTTTGTTTGTTTTATAATTTACATAAAAATTTGAATAAGACGAGCGAATCAAACACGCTTTATACGAGTCAAAAATTGCAAGTATTGTGGAAACGGAGGGAGTAATTTAATCCAAAAATATCTACTACTAGTAATATAGCGACGTAATTCTTTCCAGAAAAAGGTATAGCGACGTAATATGAGTATAAAACAAAGAAAAAAGATCTAATTTGCTTAACAACAGACGCAGAAGGAGATTATGGGAGAAACATGATCTGCGCATGTACCGACCCTGTGCAAAATGGGCATTTGAGATTTAAGGAGGTATTGCATGGAGGCTGCTGTTTGGTTCACTCTCCACCTTTGGCTGCCACCGCTTTCTAAGGCTGTCGTTTTCCTATTATTTCTCGTCGTTTAGCGCCACACTTTGGCGGCCAGGCCACGCCACAGCTCTGGTGGCAGGTTTTGGCTGCCATCCAAACAACCAAGTCAAACTCATATAATCCCGCATGAAATTGAAGATCTTGGAGCCTTCTGAAATCAGCATATACCCAACACCAACAAGCTGGCTAGCTAGGGGAGTAGCCCTTCCGGTGGCTGGTGCAGCATCAGTGTCCACAGTCCAGGTGGTCGGCAACCTTTGCATATATGTCGGCCGTGAAACATTCGTGGGGTGCTATCCCAAGCACAACACATGAGCACAGCATCATAGACAAGGACTAAAGTATGACCAGGACCAGGAGGGAGCTAAATTAAAGAAGCGGCATACAACTTGGGAATGGCTTGTTGACACGTACTCCGTCATGCGGAGCAAGCTTTAATTTGCAGTAGCTTTCTACTTTGGCAGCCTAGCCTAGCCATACTGGGCTCTTGTAAAGCACAGTTGTAAATTGTTATCGAACTGGTCAGATTCCACTACAAAGTCACATTATATGTTGTGTTCGGCCGGTGGTTTCTTGCAGTTTTATTTTAGCATCTGGATGGTTTTTGCTGCTCATAATGCGGCTGATGTTGTTTTGTTGTGCGAGAAACTGTGATATGACCGATAAACGGACTGATAAGTTCGGACTTTGTTCGGTAAGTGTGCCAAGGAAACTTCGTCGGAATAGCTGCAGCCGCGTCGTCTGAAGTTTGAACTGGATCCGAACTACGAGCTCGTGCTCGTCCAGGTAGAAAGCCTGAAACTGACACTGTACAAGAGATATACTCCCTCCGTCCTAAAATAAATGACGTTTTTCCCCTTCGAAAACATCTGCCGCAATTATATATTAAAATAGGATTAATATTTATATTGCATAATTAGTATCATTGGAAAGATCTTTTGGTCTAGTTTTTTAACAAATTTATTTGGAGATTTAAATCTTTTACGTATTTTCTACAAATCGAGTTAAACTTGTGGCACGAAAACTCAAAACGTCTTTTATTTTGGGACGGAGGGAGTATACTAGATCGTGACCGCAGCATCTCTGAATACGAAATCTGGACAAAAGAAAGCTTTCTTGAAAGTAGCTAGGCGGCTAACTGATGGCGAAGCAAATTGTTTGCTCCCACTCCCAGCAGCTAATCTGCAGTCCCAAATTAAAAAGAAAACTCCCAAACCTATGGGGAAACTCAAGGCCTCGCGTTGGAGCGTGCATCGATCTCCTCTGTGACACGGACACCGACCCATTAGCAGATGTTTGACGGCGAACGCAACAAGGCGGGTGCATTGCATTGCATCCAGCATCCCCTTGAAATTCAAGTGGACTATGGCACGGGGATTACCATTTACCAGCTACTAGGAGTGCTACGCGTGTGTGTGTGGCAATTAGAAACGCCGAATGAATGTTTGTCGAGCTCTGGAGCTCTATGCCGATTCGCGGCTGACCACCGATACAAGTCAAAACGCTGCAGTGTCGACCAACCGACTAGTACCATCAGGTTGAACGAGTCAATAGGCCGCCGATACGATAGCAGGTGTGCCAGCGGGCAGCGGCGGTTGGTCGGGAGTCGGGACAATACTATCATCAAGCCGCCACGCGTCTTACACGTATGTACGCCGCGCCGCTCGCGACGTCGCGTCGTCCGGCCGGCACTCCGGCGGGCCGCGCCGCGGGGCCATATCTGCCGGCGACCGCGCCTTTAATTCTGCACACGTCCGTGGGTCGACGGTGCCTTGGCATTTGCGGGCGCCTGTCGCTCCTCACATGGGAAGGTGCATGATGAGCCCCGCACCGCGCCACGGCGTGGCAGGCTTGCCAGTGTTGGCACGGCACGGGCGGGCGCACTCCGCACTGGCACGGGACGTGCTGTGGCCTGTGGCTCCCGCTCCCGCGGCGCGCAACCACGGCCTTGTTCGGCTGGCTGGGCCTGGTTGGTAGTCTTGATTTGTTGTGAGAAAAAAAACTTTTTGGCCAGGTTGGATGGCCCCAGTCTTTGGTGCTGGTTTTTCGTGAGAGGAAAATACTATTGCTAGCCGAACAAGGCCCACGTTGTCTGCCGTGGCGCGGCGCGCGCTCGAGGACACCGAGCGAGCGGCTCGGGCGGGGACGCGGGCACACTGGCTCTGTTCGCTCTCTCTACCTCGCGGTCTGCGACGGGCCTACCTCTAGGCTCTACCTGCCATTCCGCGTCCGTGCGAGCACAGTGCGGAGCGGCGCCGTGTTTCGGTATGGTACATGGCAAGCAAACGCGCTCGCGGGAGGACCGCCGGAGGATAGGCGCACATGCACGAAGAGTTTGCAACGACGGGTATGCTCGAAAGACTTGCTATGACTCCTGTGTTTGTATTTCGATGACCATCACTCGTCATTTGGATCAAAGAACCAATTAAGATTTTGTTTGGATGTAATCGGAAATGACTAAATCCAAACAAAATATAAGCTTAGCGTTCCTTTCGAAAAGTTGCGTTCCTTCACAAGCTGCAGTATCAACATTGCATATCTGCAACAACGCGTGGAGAATTCTCCTAGTTACATAAGTTCGTGTCTACGGTATATGTAAAAAAAATGAAAGAATCTTTGGGCTTAGTTGCTCGTTTTGTTGAGTGACCCTAGCATCACCAAGGCCAGGGCCGTCCCTAAGGGAGTGCAATGTGAGCGACTGTTCACGGCCTCCAATTTGTACAGGCCTCCAAATATATACTTCATACTTCATTACCCATTGACCTATATACATGTATAGGCACAAATAGCAATTAGCAAGCCAATAACCCAATAAAAAATGCATCCTGTCAACCAGCGTCGTTATGTCTCCACTCTCCCTGCGTACGATCCCAGACTCAATTCATGTTATTCAATGTATCGAAGTTCTGACCTAACGGTGGCGGGGCGGTGGCGAGAAAACACCTAGCGATCGACAATATATTTGATCCAGGATAGATGATCAACAGACCACGAACCTAAGGCCTAAAGGCAATATTAACCATTCATGTTTTTTTTCAGTTCAACACAGCAAACTGTACCGAGCAATTGATCGATCTCTAAGATTTGTTGTTCTGATCTTTTTATCTAGACACCTACTGCAATTTTGTTCAAATATTGAAGCCATGATCTTTTCATTTCAAGGAACACCAAAAGAATGATGCTATTTAAGTAAAGATTATACAATATAGGTACCATTCTTAACTTGACATAGCTTATATTATATTGTACATCTTATTTCTGTTCTATTTTTTCTAGTCAGTTGGCCTCATTTTTTAGTTTTGTGCAAGGGCTAGGATTTTGCCGGGACGACCCTGACCAAGGCGATGACAAATGCTTTAGCAACAGAGGCAGTTGCGCATGTCACCGAGTTATAAACTTATAATCGGGCGAGTGAGTGGCGATCACCACGATAAACTAACCAAGCGAGCTGCGCTCACTTTTTATAGTTGCCTCTTTTCAGCTGGCCCTATTATGTAGGAGTATAATTCATGCTCTGCCCATTAATGATGATCGTTGAATATATCTCCGAGCTACACGTCGTCTTGGTGACCATGCAACAAGTTGTATATCCTGATTGTAACACGTAAATATGTTCCATAGTTTATAAAGAATGTAATCCTAGTTTTGAATCTGAACAAACGCTTATTCAGATTCGAAGCTATATATATATATATAGTATTACTATATGGTACCCGGGTACCAAATGAATTCAGTCCCCAGCGTTATAATTGGGCAGGCAAACAGGCCGCCCCACCATGCCAGTTGGGCCTGACGGTCATAGGCCCGGCCCATCCACGCACGATGTCGAGCGGCATGCTCAGCTCCGAAGCTCCCACACCGCCCACGATTTCTTTGCGGTTTCCAGATCACGTCCGCTCCGTCTTCGTTGACCTCGCCGGGAACCCCCGTCCGTTCCCTCTCCCTACCGCCGGCCGCCGCTGCCTAGCGCTTCGCCGTGCCATTCACGGCCGGCGTGCCCTCGAATCTCACCGCGCGCATGCCCACGAGCTCCCGCATTCGTCTCCATCTCTTCCTCCCGAATCTTCGATTCGCATCAGGGTTACTCGCCGAAGCACGCTCCGGAGCTACGCACCGACGAGCGGGGGTAGCTGTCCGCATGGGCGATCTCGCACGCCTGCTGCCGCCTCTGGGCTTGTACCGCAACTCGCCTCGTCGTCTCTACCCGCCGCCATCTTCCTCTCCAGTTCCCATCAGCACGCCATCACCATGGCCGCTGTCGAGATGACCCATCAATTTTGGCACCGACAAACTCACCCCACCTGGGCCTCTGCATCCTCCTCGACGATGGCGCGTCAAAAACGGTAAGCGGATCCCGTCTGCATCCATGTCACCAGTGATTTGGTGAATTACAAGGAGACAAATCTGTTATTTGATTTGTGCAGGTAGGTATCCGCCGGCGACGCCGCACTTGTCTCGCACCTCCCTGCAGAGGTGCGGCAGCCCCGCTGCCCTTCCAGTGTAGTTCCCCGCAGGCAGACTTGCCACCCCGATCTGGGACGGAGGATTTGAAAACCAACGCATTAATCCAGCTGTGGGACAGCAGCATGTTCATCAGAATCGAGGTATGCTACGAGCCCTGCTCCTCCCTACCTTCTGCAAGATCCATGAGATCCACCGTGATTTCACCTTTCGATTTCCATATAACTAAGTCTCTAGCCCATGACACAATATTGTTCAGCTCTTTCTCTATTTGCTTGCCGAAGTAGCACTGATTTCTTGCAATTTTCTGTCCCTATAGATGGATCGACATGAGTAGGGTTGGTGCAAGATTAATGCAGATTGATTATCGATCTGCCTACAATAATGTATGTTGTTTCAAGAATAGAAATCTGTCTTTTTTGAATGTATGTTGTTTTGTCAGATTATGAGTGCTGTTATTTTTGTTTGTTCAACTATGTAATGAAGCGACCAAACCAATATGAAAGTTTAGTTTGTAATAATTTTGTAGTTGTAGACTTAAAAACAATGCTCATTTGTTTTCACGGAGAGCTAAAGGATGCCTGAAGGTAGGAATCACTTTGGTCCCTCTAATTCCTTTTTGTTTTTCGAACCAAATGAATCATGCTTTAGTAAAAATGGCTTTCCATTTGTGGATGTTCTAGTTCTAGACATACGTGGATTCCTTTTCTTCTCTACCTATTTTTGTTCATGTAATCTAGTTTTAAGCTAATATCCTTTACAATTTAGATCCTTTAAAATTTGGATCAGTAGGCGTGCATCTTAGCAAAGCCTAGCTATTTATTATTTTAAACTTGACTAGACAAAGATATTGATTTCTGAGTTCTGGTTGTAATGTTCCTTCTTTCTTTTCGAATATGTACTCATCCTCTGTAACTTTTACTGGTTATTTCAAAGTCCACTATATAATAAAGTGATTCAAAGACCAAAATCACTTTGGTAAGACTCATTTGTGTAGATGCAGTCCAACACTCTATTAGTCTATTGTACTCTGTTAAGGTCTTCAGACAAAGATTATTCATTACTTGCACATTAGATGTATTTAGATTTAATATATGAAACAGGACATGCTTTAGCAAACATTTGAGCCAAATTCATCAAGTTAGCGAAGCTGGCAATAAATGTATATTAAAATAAGTGCTCTCTTCTTTCTTTGATGTCTTTTCCTTCTTTTTTTCATTTTCATTAATTCTAGGGGTGCTTGTTTTAGTCCATGATGCGAACTCCATGAACTATGATGGCGCCTCCTTTTCTAAATTTACTTGACAAACTTATATCAGACAAGTTCAAATGACCTAGAAGTTTCTAGTTTTCAGCTTATTAATTCTTGTACAGCATGTTTACTTGGGTTTCTATTTTGTTTAGTGATGTTGTGGACACTTATATTAATCGTTTTTGGTGGATATGCTTTTCTAAATAGGCAAGCCCAAATGAACTAGAAGATGTTGTGGCAGCATGGCACAAAATGCATCAACCATAAGTGAGATTCCAGGTATAATTGAGGAATTTCATAAAATACTTTCGATCATATGGGCTTGATTTCAGTCTCGAATTATCCATTTCAGTTGTACGGTAGTAATAGCAAGTCTCTTGGATGCTCTGTGGTTGTGAACGTTACTATATTGAGTTATCCCCCATAGGGTTCAAGAATGAGTTTTTTAACAGTGCCAGATTGCTTGTACTACTAAATTACCTGATTAGTAAACACATCTGCAAGTTATCAACATATTTGCTTTCAGGCGTGATTCCGTCTTGTATAGCCATCTGTTAGTTGGTATCTCTCCCATTATCCTGAATTTTCATTTTACATGCCATGGCCTTAAAGTGGGGACAAATACCTTTGTATGTTCTGCTAGTTTGTGAACCTGCAACTACAATGTTGTGCCACTGGGTTTGTACGCAGTCATCCCCAGCACAACGTTTAAACTCACATTTTCTTTTCGATGTAAGCATAACATTTCCAAAACATTAAATAGTTTCTAATTCAATCTTTATTTCACTTTTGTTATTTGAAATTCATTGTAGTTCCAGTTCGGATCTTACTAGACAGGAACAAAAGTTGATATTGTATTTTTGTAACTCCTTATTCATTGAACATACCAATATTTTGACGATAACTAGAATTTTACATGTACATTTGACATTATTTGCCACTATTCAACTTGTAATGAACGTTCTTTCTTTTTGAATATGTACTTTCGTCATCTGTAAATTTGTCAGTGGTCAGCATGTTGTTCTGAAAATCCACTAAATAATAATGTGTTATAAGACCAAAATCACTTTGATAAGGCTGACCTGTGGCATTTGTGGAGATGTGGTCGAACACTCCTATTATACTTGGTTAAGGTCTTAAGACAAAGACTGACCTGTGGCATTTGTGGAGATGTGGTCGAACACTCCTATTATACTTGGTTAAGGTCTTCAGACAAAGATTATTCACTCCTTGCACATTAGATGTATTTTAGATATGTTGTACAAAATAGAACTAGCTCTAGCAAATAGTTGAGCCAAATTTCGTCAAGTTAGAGAAGCTGGCTATAAACTGTATTAAAAATTTTGTTTCCTTCTCGCTTTGATGTATTTTCCTTCTTTTTTGTATCAAAGCAGATGGATGATCCATTCAAACAATGTCTCATGGTGGATTCATCGATCGAGTTCTGCTTTTGTACAGAGAAGCCACTGCATTTTATTGATTTGAGATCCATGTGTCAGGTACAAACATTCTAATTCTGTATTTGCATTGTCTATCTTAATGTATCACACTAAAATCAGTTGGGCATTCCGGCCTCCGAAGTTTGAGTGCTAGGACGATTCATCTCTGCAGTTCAGTGCATTGAGGAAGTTCTTTTTTCTTTTTTTTCCCCAATTACTCATCAAATATGGGAAGATCCACAAGCTGATTTCTTTTTGCATTGTTGCCTCATACTGTCCATTTTTCTGTTCACAATCTGATCCCATTGTCATGGATTTGGCATGTTTAAATCATGAACATAAAGGAAAAACATGAGATGATGATAGGTGGTTTGGGTGCTTGTAAAATATAAGTGTTGCCTCTCCTTGGCGCCTTGTTTTTCTTATGTGCCAATCTCATGATGACACTGCTCTCTGTCTACTCATTAGTTCATCAATGGCCACAATTTTTTTTGATTACTTTAGTTTATACTGTGTTGCCCTCCATGTGTTTGTGATATTGCCCATGCTTGCTAGAAAAATTCTGAATTAATTAAATTAGTGTATTTATTTAGTCTACTGTTTTCTATTAGTGATATTTGTTACAATACAAGAGCATAGTTCAGGTGGAAAAAAACTTATGTTTCAGATAGCATAGGTGCAGTTTTTAGTCCAAAATGAGTCATTTGCTTCTCACTTGTCTAAACTGAGCCTTAAGCTATCGAAGATGGCACAGGTATCTCCTGATCTGGTACCTAGCAGGTTGACGTGAGTATTAGAGAACATAGATGCATGACATTAGTGAATTTATCAGTCGGCAAGCTGCAGTTCCATCTTTTGCTCCTTTGTGCATCACATGAATAAATAGTTCAGTTCATATTTGCTTGTCACTAGTATCTGGGCAGTGCGCTTGTAGTAGTAGCTCATCTGAGGCAACTATGCCAGAAAAACAGAGCTTATGGAGTAGAAAACATAGCAAGGCCATTAGAGTAACCTCGCTTATTACCTTGATGTTAGCACATCACTTTTGTGTATTGCCTCATGACTGAATGCTACATCTCCCATGGTTCATGTGCCCTATGGCATTTGGCTTAATTATCTTTGGATGATCACCATGCAGATTTGTTGTAAAATTCATTGTAAGAACTGTCACACCATCAATATGAAATGTCTGCTAGATAAAGAAGTTTTGGTTCACTAAATTGTGTTCCCTTTTCCTTCTGTCTATTTTTGACCTGCTTTATCTCATCCTATGGTGTCAATTCCAAGTCCAAGAGGCTGCAGATTGGTTATTAGGTGGGGTACAAATGAATAACTTGATACAACTCAAATGACGGTACTTCTCATTTCAAGCAAAGTATAGAAGGTTAGACCATTGCCAATTCCTATGATTTCGGCTGAGCTTATTTTACTAGCGAGTAGATGCTATGGAAAGCTTTTCATGACCATCGGAACCACTAGGCATCTGTTTGAATCATAAAAACTATCTAATCATGAAAGACTGCTTCTATATACTTATGGTTTGCTTGTCTGTTTTTGCAAAATGACAGGTTATGGAGCGACATTGACTCTACTTATATCTCAGTAAATAGAGCTATTCATGCTACATGGCGTCGTCCACAGTTCCTGCAGCTTAGAAGGGATACGGAGCTTGCAGCTTTTCATAGTTGTGGTGTTCCCATCAGTGTTAAATTTAACCTGCTATACAATCTTCCATTCTTTTACATATGTCTTCATGTAGGTTGACCATGTTCCGCTTACATTTAAATTATACTTTTTCTAGTGCTTTATATTTTTTCTTCGTATGATTTTACTATGAGTGCTTATTTTCTATCAATATTATCGGCGTTGACACGTTTTTAGTGGACATCGGATTACGTCAATCGACCACAAAGAGCAGTTCAGAAACACTGAAAAAAAAAACCACAAGTCCCGTCATTCCATAAAACAAATAATAAAGAAAAACAAGCAGTTCAGCAAAAAGAAAAAGAAAAAAAAAAATAGGTAGACCACAAGCTCCGTATTGCCAAAAAAAAAAAGCTCTGTCTTGCTAAAAAAAGGGAAAAAAAAAAAACGACTCGACGCTACTCACTCAGCATGTGGTAACAAAAAAAAAAAAAAAAAAATAAAAACAGTGAGAAAAAAAAACTATCGCTAGACAGAGCCACGGGATGGGCTGCAGCGGCCCAGTTGCTTTGCGGGAGGGAGACCCAGTTGGTTGCGCGAGGAGACTGATTCCATGGTCGGTGGACGAAGGGCAGTGGGGTCTGAATCGATTTGGTACCCGGGGTCCAAATAGTTATATATATATATATATATATATATATATATATATATATATATATATATATATATATATCACGCCAGCACTATTTGGACCCCGGGGTCCAAATGAATTCAGTACCCAGTCACCGCAAGCCCAGGCCAGCCCTCGCGAATCCCTCCCGAAGGCGAGCCGATCCATCGAGCCGATAGGCTCCCTGTCCGCAATTCCCCTCCCTCCCCCCTGGTCAAAACTGAGTCGTGGCGGCAGTTCCGGTCGCCGTTCTTCAAGTCCTTCCCCGGCCGCGCCCAACAGCCCCCCACCCCCGGCGAGCAACCACCCCCACGTCCCCACTGCCGGGTCGTCCTGTCTCTGCCTCACGCGAAACAAGGGTCGCGTCGCTCAGCACGCGAAACGAAGGTCGCGGCGCTCAGCACAAGCAGCGACGGAATTCGCTCCGCGGTGGATCATTCCGGCAACCTCCACGCCTCCTCGTCCATCCTCCGGCACCAGCTTGACCGCCGAGGAGAAGACCGGCTAGTGCGGGCCGCGGGGACCTCACCGGCCCCAGTTTCACGCCCGAGGAGAAGACGTCGTGGGCGGCGCGAGTATCCCAGGAAGCACCGAGGTCTGCTCCGCCTCACGGGTTGCCGGGAATTTCTACGAACTCGTCACCAGCGTGCAAAAGGTATTGGAGATTGCTTCCTGTCGCTGCGGCAGTTCTTTCCATAGTCTGCTCCCTAGCCAACGAGAGATGTAACGTGTTCGATCAAATGTCACTGAGGGGTTTCATTACCTTAATCTATATATCAATATATGTGGCATTAATGATTTCTCTTGGAATTTTTTGTTTGGTTGCAATGCAGAGACTCCGGTCGATGGGCAGGATTCATAATATGGTACTGTTGTTCTCTGCAAAGTCACAGACATGCTGAAATCCGAACATGCAGGCCTATTTTGCGTTCATTTGCTGCGGACGTTCATTCACCCTGGTGACTCGGGGTGAAAAGGGTGAGATAATATGCTTTTAGTTGTATCTTCCCAATTGTTTATTGCTTTTAGTTGTAGCCCCTTGATCCAGTATAGTTGTAGCTTCCCAATTGTTTATTGCTGAATATGCTTTTAGCGTCGTCACCCTATCTATGAACTTTTGTTTACCTTTGCCAACTGAAATAAGCTCTCTGTATAGAATATGTTTTTTTTTTCCATGTGTAGATGTAACAATGAGATGTTTAGCTTGTCTCGATTCTTCATAAAGAGCGGCTTTTCATTTATTCCAGATTACATGGATAGTTGCTATTTTTTTTTTACTTTGAGAAACCAGTTTGGCAAAGCCTTAATACATTCAAGCAACTGGTTTGATACCTTTAATACTTTACATGAATAATTGCTATTTTGCATAATGTTCAAGACCTATTTCTGATAGCATTTTAATAGTCACATGGAAAAGAAAGTGACCATTGTTTGCTAAACGCTTAAGCTGGTTTCTATGATGCTACACGCTTAAGCTGGTTTATTAGTTCTGCAGTTAGTTTGATATCCTATTTACAGTAGGATCTTAGGATCTTTTTAGACAATTTTTATTGCAAAAAAGAACAGCAGTTCAGCTCCCATGCTTAAGCATAATTAATAAGCCTCAAATATATTTGTTGTAGTTGATTAGCTACTATACAGATCAATTGGATGATACCCTTGGGTATAGTTTGAGTTTGTGCCTTTCAAGGTACCTATCTTTATACTGCTGTAACCTGTAAGTCTGTAACCACTACATGGAACAATTGAATAGCGCTTTGCAGTAAATCTCTATTCCTTCTGGAGCTATTATGATAATAGTATTTATAGTTTGGTTGGCTATTAATTTAGTATGTCCTTTCTACCAGGTGCATGTAGTGTCTTGGTTCAGCGGGAATATAGTGTTGGAGATTCTTTGAATGATCCAGGGCCATTTGCCTTTTGCTAGACAAATATGCACAAGAATCAGAAAAAATGAAGGCATGCTCTTGCTTTTTCTGACAGGTGAATCATTACTTTCTAGCTTGCAAAAGTTTTACTGTGCTTGGATTATCAAGGTTCTAACCATTTTTGGGCATGTAAACCAAATATAGCTTTGGTTTCACCTATACCAACTTAGTTGCAAGCTTCAATTATGAAACTGAAATTGACTTGATTTCTTTTAAATCAGCTTTATGGTTTCCTGTAACTGTGTATATATCCTGTGATGGTGCATTCCGTAATGTTTTGTGTATTTGTGTTATATAGGTATATATCCTGTGAGGTGCATTCAGTAATTTCAGTAATTCTGAATATGTTTATATACTATTTTTGTTTTGCCTCTTATGTTGAATGGCAATCTTGAAATATATCATATGAGTTGGCTAAGCTTTATGCTTTTGTGCAGTTGCTCATGTGCTGCAGCAAAGCTTGCTTGTGTTTCCTTCTGATATGACACTTTACCACTCAGGTAATCGGCTTCCACCAAAGACAGTTACATTGCACATTGCAGTCAAGTATATCGTTGGCTTCGCCATCCAAAAGTGATATTCTATAATTCAATGTGCTGAGGCATGCATATCATTTGATGAAGGTGGGATCACATTTTTATCTTTGACAGTGACCAGCATAGGATCATCATTAGCAACAGTCATGGGATCATTTAAGATTATGCAGGTTTAGCTTCCTGTTGCCTTGAGGTATGATTTTATTTATATGAACACAAGGTTTACACCCATGCAGAATGATGATTTGCCATTTTTTCTTCACTTTGTAGATTGGATCTTTGGCGAACTGAGGATTAAGAGTTTGATTCAGCTAAAGTCTTGCACCCACGTTCAAAGCATTGAAATTGAGCTTTCCTTGTGCAGGTAAGGTTCTATGGTGCTACTTACTGAACGTCGAAATAAATAAGGCTACAAGTCATCAGTGACTAACCGCCTCTCTTTATTATTAGATCAGTACTATTTCCACGATTTCCTATTATGTTCCAGCAGAGTTTAGGCTGTGTTTTAGCGTCTCAGCTTCCCTAAAACAATATGGTAGATATTCATTTAGTATGTTATTCCTATCAGATTGTTTAACCATCATTGTTGAGGATAGACATTAGTTAATTTAGAGTTGCTTTACATAGGCCTAAAAGCTATTCATTTTCTGCTAGATTAATTTGCACAGCAGAAGGAATAAAAATGGGCCTACTTTTTCTTACTTTCAGTTTAAAATATATTGCCATAGCTGCTTAGCCTCGATTCTTTCTGTTGATTACCTATTGTTCTGTGGTCGAACAGCTAATATTTATCTTCCATATGTGTTTTTTTTTCAGTTGCACAGCTCAAAAAAGACTATGCTTCATATATGCTCTTTTTTGCTGTCAATGTTTCCAATAAAAACCAACTGATGTCCATTATCAGATGTGATCATGTGAGTTAATTTGAAATCAAATCATGTACATGTACTTCCATATACATGCATGCAGCGTGTTAACTTCTATACTTTGAACATACAGATTCTTCGCTCGGCATCCCAGAAGACGAACAACATGAATGGGAGTCCGACCGATCCTGGCATATGTATTGACTGACGGACCTCCTGCTGCAACTCAAGCATGGCGTTAGTCTGCTATGTTAGAACCTCGGCAATAGTCGATTAACAAATGTTATGGTAGTGTACTGTTGAACTCGGCCAACGCCCGTTTTATTATGTTCATGTACTACTGAACCTATTGTTTTCCTTTTGTGTTTAACCACTGAACCTGCGGTGCTATCATGCGCGCCGGGGCGCGCCCGAAACACTAGTATGAATATGATTATATGGCTCGAACGAGTGACATTAAAGAACTAGAAATATAACAAGCTACAAGCAGGGAGAACTGTTCCTACGGTGATCCGTGCTGACCACGATTGGAAAATAAAACCAGGTAAAAATAGGGAGAACTGTTCCAACGGTGATCAATGCTGACCGGGATTGGGAACAAGTTAAACATAGAGGTAAACATGCTGCGGCACGCTTAAAATAGGATAAGTGTAGGAGCACGGGATCAAGAGAAAAGGTCGGAGAACCCACGCGCATTGCTAGAATCTTAAGTGCAGAGTCACGCAGACAGAGGTAGGTCGAAGCCGGTCAGCTGTGGAACGTCGCCGCCGGTGCTGACTACGGTTGGATACAAATGCAAACGTCCAGGGCTTGTGTGGGGGGGCGCGCATCGCACGCTCCACGATTGACAAACAGGTCGGACAAAAGCGTGAAGTAATAAAGTTGTGAAAAAAGTAACCAAACATGCAACATGTACAGAAACATACAATTGCATATGAAATACCAAAAACAGATCAAGCTGACATCATGTTTTTAGAAACCAAAGCAATCAACATGATTCATCTGATCCTGACTAGGCTAATTCATGACATGGTTTTATAAACCAAAACAATCGACATGATTCATCTGACCCTGACTAGGCTAATTCACGACCCATCTATCAAGAACCATCCATGCCATTCAGCTATGAATGATCAAACAAACAGGAAACTAAGAGTACAATGTAGCTCTGTGTCTGCCTTGCATTAATAAAACATAGGATGGAAGGCGGGGAGAGACTCTCCAATCCAAAACTGAAGATACGCGGGTGCCTGGACTTTGTTTGCCGAATGGAATGCTAGGTAGTGAAGCATCTCTGCCCTCAACTCCCTTGAGCGATCCTGAAAAGGAAAAAAAGGTTAGAAAAATGATTTTAAAGATGATGGATATAATGACAAAGAAGATGAATCATACCGAATGTAGTAGTCTGCAGACAACCATGCCCCTCACCATCGTAGAACTCAATAAACTTGAATATAAACCTGGATGAGTTAATTTAATTTCAGATTTTGTTTCTTGTAGACTGCTTGTATGTGAGTTACCGACAAAAAAAGTGAAATGGCAGACAAAAAAAAGCAAATCACAAACAACAAATGCAAAATGACAGTCGAGCAGTTTACCATACATTATTTAGCAAATGAAGGTTGAACTTTCTTTTTCATGTAATCAATTTAATGAATGAAGTACCACGTTGGGAGTCTATATTCTATATTGTTGTTACAAAATGGATCCCATTTACAAGGATTGCAAATCCTATCAGTGCCATCAATTTATTGCATTTGTAAAACTCAAAGAGACACCCATCAAAGTGCTACATCCGGGGGTCACAACCCAATTCACATGAGCCATGAATTATACAAGCATTTATAAATTGCACTGAACACGAATATATGCAATAAATAAATGGACAATCTGACACATTGGATAATTGGATACCTGGATGTTTTCATAAAACAAATTGACTTTAACTCTAGATAGCTGGACCAACTACTTACACAAATAAATTAGTAGTGGCATAAACTAGGAAGAACCAAGATTGGCACAAACTGACCTAGCTGAAAGTGAAGAGAAGGAGCTCCTAGCAGCGACCAACAGAGGCATTCGATTCATCACATCCAAACAAGAGGGGCGAAAATAATGAGTAGGGGAAGGAGTAGGTGGAGGAAACGACAAACTGGGAACTGGATCGAGGGAGTGGGAACTGGATTTGCCGGCGAGATGAGACGGTGCGGGGCGGGTGCAGATGATGGTGCAGGCCGGCCGAAAACACCAAGAAGGACTGCGCCCACAAACCGGCAGTAAGATCCCGCCACTCCAGAGGGATGACGCCAGCGGGTCCAACAGCTAATACGACGCCGCCGGAGGAAAAACCTGAGGTGATCGCCGGCAGTGACCTCCGGAAGGGCGACGCGACCTTCTGCTCCCGTGGTCCAAAAGCGGACGCGGCGTCTGGGCGGTACGGGAGCTCCGGAGAGGCATGTATGGGAGATGCTGGGAACCGCCGGGATAACTATCAATGCATATAAAACCAGAGAAAGAAAAAAGGTTTTAAAATATAATAACCATTAGGAAAAGCATGCATAACGGAAACTCGAAATTAACCCGTCCATGACTAAAGAACAATTAAACTAGCAGAAGCCAATACCTTCTGAAAACTGGTTGAATCAGGATGCGTGTCTATTAACAAGTAAACCAGAGAAGCATAATGACATATCTGATTACCAATGAGATCAGCTAGAACTAATTGCAGTAAACAATAATCTTCTCCATATATAGATAAAACACCATGTATCGCCAAAGACGTTTGATATATCGGACAGCTGACTGTCCATTCATTTAGAGTTAAAAAGCATACATTAACAACATATAGGTTAGTTATAGAACCAGTGGAGTATACAAATGCGAAAAAGCATCTACATTTATGATGGAACACCAAAACTCAGCTAATAATTAATTACCAGAAGTTTGAGCATACTATCATAAACATTCTGAATCTCCAAGCTCCAGAGCCCATAATTTTGCTAAAACTTCAACCAAATGTTCTAATGGAGCAAGTCGATTGCTTGAGGCTTGTGACTTCTTTAATTAGCTCAGGCAAGTGAGAAGAAAATGACTCATTTTGGCCCAAAAGCATAATTAAAAATGTGTTTGATGTATAGAACATGTAGTATTGCAGTGGCCACCAGATGATAAAGGATTAGATTGAAGTTAAGAATCACAGGTCCTAACATAGTTAAAGATGAAAATGTTTAAGTTCTATTTTAGTCATTTATTGTAAATCAGACATAAATAATCCATATATATCGCCAAGTAGCTGAAGATCCCCGTCAACCTTAAAAAAAAAAAAGTAGCTGAAGATTCACAATTAGGAAACCAGATCAGTGTTCAGCATACCTGAACTGCAAGCAGCCCAAGAAAGCATGGCTTATCGAAGAGATGAGCTAGCGTCAAATGCTTCAGATCATTCTGCCCAAATAATAGAATGGAAGCATGACAGGTGTTTTCTGATTTAGTATGCTGCATAGAAGGATAAACTATTGCTGAAAAATAGACCATGTAGATGAGTAGTCAAGCAGTGCTGAAAATCCTTTGACAGAAAGGGTCTCCCATCTGCATGCAAATTAGTAGTGGCAATTGATTGATGACTCAAAAAACAAATATGGAAATTGGAAAGTCCAGAGCTGAAATAATCACGAATTTATCACACTTATCCATCTCACAAAATTCAAGAAGTTGACAGATTGATTTCAGGGCAGCATTAGACACGAACTTAATAGTGAAAACACCCGCAGATCCATAACCATTTAATTTACATTCTGATAGAAAAGATCGATTAATTAGCTAAACTAACAATGAAATAAATAGAGAACAATAATAAAGAGATTGATAATACATATTTGATGCTTCCATTGAAATTACCATCAGGATGAGGTAGTTGTGCTCCTTGTTGTCAGTTCTTTCCTGCACCCGCACGAAAAGCATCAGATCTATGTGCAAAATATAACAAAATATTTGGGATTCAGATATTGCTAGGATTAATGGGCAATTTGCACATCCCTACTCAATGGGGAGACAACCGGAAGGAAGCGTGACGGGGTTACCTGCACATAGGAGAGGAAGTCCACGCAGCCAAGCTTTCAATGCTGCAACTATACCACGGACCTGCTGGATCTGCCCTCCGCCGTGGGGATGATGCTTGTCTCCATCCCGGGATGATGCTCCCGCAAACAAGGACCCTGCCTCCGTCTCGACCCCATCCGCCCACCATCGCACGGACAAGATTCAGTCACTGCGTGCGGCCACCAACCGAGCAACAGAGGCATTCGATTCATCACATACAAACAAGAGGGGGAGAAATTAATGAGTAGGGGAAGGATGAGTAGGTGGAGCAAACGAGAAACTGGTAACTGGATCGAGGGAGTGGCACCTGGATTTGCCGGCGAGATGCGTCGGCGAAGGCAGAGCCAAAGCGACGGCGCAGCAAGTGCAGATGATGGTGCAGGCCGGCCGAAACACCAAGAAGGACTGCGCCCACAAACCGGCAGTAAGATCCCGCCGCTCCAGAGGAAGACGCCGGCGGGTCCAACAGCTAATGCGACGCCGTCGGAGGAAAACCTTGAGGCGACGTCGGCGGTAACCTCGGGAAGGGCGACGCGACCTTCTGCTCCAGGGGTCCAAAAGCGGACGCGGCGTCTGGGGGTGGGGAGCTCCGGAGAGGCATGTATGCGAGATGCTGGGAACCGCCGGGAGGTGGGAGGCTGGGGAAGGGGGCGGCAGCGGTTGCGAGCTGCAGAGAACGGCGACCGGTCAAGATACGAGAGCGGAGAGGGAAAAGGAAAAGCCGATACGGCTCGGGTCTGAAGGCGGACGGCTCGCAGCGCGTTCGGCTCGGTTGGGGACCAAATACATTCGGTACCCGGGGTCCCAATATAAATACTATATATATATATATATATATATATATATATATATATATATATATATATGTATGTATATTGTGCACCCGGTGCATCTGGCCGATGCGATGCACCCCGGCCAACCGACGCGCCAGGTGCACCCCCAGTCATGTCCCATCCGCGCAAGACACGAGACCTTCCCGAGAATCCCGCATGCGGGGAATCTTTTTGTTTTTGATCGAAAAAAATGCAATATCTCCTAAACCGTAGCTCCAATTTCAGATCTGTTTGCACCAGTTGTTAAAAAAAATGTGCTTAACAAAATAAGATCCCACATGACTATATTTCACAAACTTTTTTTTTTTAGTGCGTAATTGCAACTTCATCATCTATGAGTTGCCATCGTGACTACAACACAATTGCAACTTGACCGTAGTATACTTAGCCCATTGCAGCACTTTGACTTTTTTATTGGAGCTCAACCTACACACTCATATACAATGTGTGACGAGTGTATTTCAAGCGGATGGGGTAACTGAGATTGATGATTTCCGCGTCTTACGGACACATCTTGAGACCGAACTTGAGCATTATCCTCGACTTCCATGAGGCCAAGCTGGTTTGTATCTTATTATCTCTCTCTCTGACCTCTGTTGTTGCAATTTGTAGTGAACCTAGTTCTGTATGTGTTGCAACCGGTGTGTACTTGATTATTTTTCCCTAGCAATTATTTCTCTCACTCTCGACCTCTTTTGTTGCATTTTTTAATGAACCTAGTTTTTGTGTTGCAATTGGTGTCTACCGTTTGTTGCAAATGGATACTTTGCTATAGGTTGCAATTGGTGATTTTATTTTTTCCATTGGAATTATTATCCCTCTCTCCCGTATTGTTGCAATCTGTAATGAACCCAGTTCTGTTGTGTTGCAATTGGTGTCTATTGTTTGTTGCAAATGGATACTACAATAGGTTTGCAATTGGTGTTTTTTCCCCCTTGAATTTTTTCTTTTAAAAATCTACTATATCCACCTTCTCAGAATTGATGTACCAACATTGTTTGTTTGCGATTTTTTTTTTTCCTATGTGTGATGGTGGTCACTATTTTGTTTATTGCATCAACCGCATTCATGAACGCATCGATATCCTTGATTCCATTTACTATGATTGGGTGCAAAGAGACCGTCGAATTCGGCATGACCCCATTAAAAAGATGTTGCCGTTCTTAAGTGTTGCATTCAAAAGAATTTGCTCGACAACAGTCTGAAAATGTTTTCTCCTTTTTTTATTTTGTTTGAGTAGTTCAAGGGTTGGATATACAGGCTAGAGCTGATGCACTACTTGGTGTTCCATGTTTGCTGTTCCAGGCTAAGTTACCTAATGCTGTTGATGTCTATAGGGTTGGCGGAAGGAAGCCCGATTGGCAAGAGCCTGGGAATCATGAAGTTTAGGACCTTTTTTTACTTTCCTGGAGTAGCAAGTCCTGAAACTATGTGTCACATGTTGCAAGTCCTTGTCATTCCTGCTGCACTTGGTTTAGATATGTCTTGTAATTTGATACTCTCCTTTTTTGGTGAGATCCAAGTGTTTGTGTATATATTGTTGATGAAGCCCACTAGAGACAAATCCATTGTTGCAAATGGTAGCTTACCAGCCGCAGGGTGTTGCAACTGTGGTAATCAACCTGTTGTAATTGGCTATAAGCTAGGTTGCAATTTGCATTTTTTTTGCAACAAGGTTTTTTACAATTATTGTTTGAGACTACGCAAGGACGAAAGATTTGTAAAAACGAAAATGGTGCATGTTGTAATCGTGTTATTTCTGTTGTTGTAATTGTGGACACTCCAATATTACAAATGGAGTTTTTACTAGCGTTGTAGTCACAACTGTGTTTATCACCCTTGTTACAAATGGTTGTTAACCAGGTTGCAATCGTCTAACTTGTGGTGTTGTAACTAGAGACACTCCCTTGTCGCAAATGGTAATTTACTAGCCATTGTGTTACTATGGGTCATCACCATGTTGCAAATGATTATTGACCATGTTGTTAAGCATGCCCCCTTCCCAGTCAAGGTTTTTGAGAGACACTTTTAATGGCGTTTACCGACTTACCAGCCGTGGGTTGTTGCAACTGTGGTCATCAATCTATTGCAATTGGCTATCAACTAGGTTGCAATTTGTATTTTATCTTGTCAATTGTCTTGGGTGCAAAGATTTGTCAAGTCAATTGACCGGATGACTAGTCCGATCGCTGGTTTTTGATCGTGACGGTCAATTGTTTGCTTTGTTAGGACAACACCCTCTCTTGTCTATTGTTATTCCATAAAAAAAAAAAAAAAAATTATCTATTTTTTCTTGTTTGTTATTCCAGACACCGCCTATCTTGTCTCTCGTTTTTCCATAGAAAAGAATTGTCTATTGTGAGTTGTTTGTTGTGCTAGGACAGACCCTCTCTTGTCTATTGTTATTCCATAAAAAATTTGTCTATTTTTCCTTGTTTGCTGTTCCAGGACAGCTCCCTATCTTGTCTATGTTTTTCTATAGAAAAGAATTGTCTATTGTGAGTTGTTTGTTGTGTTAGGACAGCACCCTCTCTTTGTCTATTGTTATTCCATAAAAAAATTGTCTATTTTTCCTTGTTTGTCGTTACAGACAGCTCCCTATCTTGTCTATGTTTTTCATAGAAAAGAATTGTCTATTGTGAATTGTTTGTTGTGCTAGGACAGGGACCCTCTCTTGTCTATTGTTATTTCATAAAAAAATTTGTCTATTTTTTCTTGTTTGCTGTTCCGTGACAGCTCCCTATCTTGTCTATTTGTGAGTTGATTGTTGTTTGAATTAGCTAGTTCCGTCAAGTTGCAATGAGTATGATGTTATAGTTGCGATTGGTCTAGTCTCGCAGTTGCAATGGGTAGAGTACACATACATGGTGTATAAAATAGACGTTGTCTAGTCTATCACAAACTCATACTGCACTTGAGCATTGGAACCAAACACAATAAAATTTTGCAATGTGCACTTATTCACTAGTCAACTTGTTCTTTTCAAGTAAATTGTTTGTTGGCCAAATCAAACTGACCCTAACAAATGTGGTATAAAAGTTGTGTTTTGGTTTCGACGAAGCCAAAATATGGGGACGGTTGTAGTGAAAAAATGTTTGGATTGTATGACATGTAGGGACCATACTATACCATTTCACTTTAATTAAATATGGTCATGTGAGATCTTATTTTGTAGATAAAATTATGAGAAATATTATGGTGAAAATAAATTACAAATCAAATATATAGTAAAACGCATCTCCTAAACTTCATACGTCTGAGCATCGGCGACGAGATGCAGCAGCGTAGTGATGGTAGGTGCTGGCTGTATGCATAAGACCGAAAGCGATGGCTCAAGGCATGGACCATACCAAGAAGGAAGAAATGGTTTGAACAAGCGATGGCTCAAACTGACCTTTGCAGCTTGGGTTTTTTCGTACAGCAATCGTGGCTTGGGTGTCCACTGTCCCCTCTCAAGCGCATTTCCTCAAGCGGCTCGGGGGGCGCCCACGAACCTACAACCTTTCTTGCAAGTAAGCATCATCCTCATGAACACGGCACGACGAGGCGTCCGGCAATCTTGCGAAAAAACATGCACTTGCTCGCGGTTAGAAGCCGCACCCCACAAGAGCCATGTCCTTGTCCTGTGTTACGACTCGTGCTCCACTCGTTGTCCTCGTCCCCTCCCTCGGCCTCTCTCTCGCTTTGCTCGCAAGGCCCGCCATGGCCAAGTTCGAGCGCACCACGGGATAACTCGATTCGAGACGGCGAGAGCGGACACGAAGGTGAGCGAAGAGCCGAAGCGCTCCCGATGGAGGTGGAGAAGAAGAATACCAGCGCCCTTTGCTATATCCTCTTCCCTAGTCGGCTTCCTCCTCCGCGGCATGCGCCCCCAACAACGCCTTCTCCCTCGGCGCGCCATCCGGCCCGACATCCTTCTAGTCGGAGGTGAGCGCGTCAACGCCGCCTCCGTGGTGGATCACAACTCCGTCCGGGCGCCCCGGGTAGCCACGGAGCCGGTCCGACTTCGGCGTGCGCGCGACTACAGCTTCGTCCCATCATTTGCCAAGGCGGATGCTACCCCTTTCTCGGGTGAATGGATAACGAAGAGGAGAGAGGGGATTGGGAGATGGATAACACCGAGTCGTGGATGTTAGCAATTGGAACGAAAAGCCGAGGATGGTGAATTCGTCGGCAAAGTGGGTTCAAACATAGAACTGCCGGCGTCCCGCCTTCGATACGTGTGTTTGTTAGACACATTCGAATCTCATCCTTAGTTGCATTGACGAAACACAAAAAAAATGTTTGTATTGTATGACATGTGGGGACCACACTATGCCATTTTCTACTCTAACTAAATATGGTCATGTGAGATCTTATTTTGTAAGTAAAATCATGAGAAATATTATGGTGAAAACAAATTACAAATCAGATATATAGTTAGATATATATTAGCGTTTGAGGATGGACCAATTCAAGATGGGACTATGGGAGACGTTGGCTGTACGTATGTGTCGAGCAAGCATGACCTCTCGGCTGCAAAGTTTAACCAGACCGCTTTGCATGTTGCCTTCTTTACTACGGTTTTGGTCACATCTTGTTTGCTAGTGTGATCACAAAGAAGTAAGTCTGCCAACAAGATTTTTGGTGCACAGTGCGTGCTCAACTATAAATGAGGGGTGGCGAGTTCCTAGTAGGGTGGTAGATTACACCGTGGTTAGCTGGATATTTTTGAGATTCGGACCATTTATTTTTAGAAGGCCTTTCGGACCATATTTTCTGCAGCCTCTAAAAAAGATGCTCCTTCAAAAAAAAAAAAAAAAAAAAAACCTCCAAGGCCGCACTCCGTTTTTGCTAAAAAAAAAAAGAAAGAAAGAAAGAAAAGGCTGCACTCGCACCAATGGTCCAATGCCCTCGCGCCAAGCAAGAGAAGCCACTCCGACGTGGACAAACCCCAGACGTGGAGGCCATCGATTGGTCCGCACACGCGTCCATCTCCTCGCAAGGAATGCCGGCTTAAATCGCAGCAGCACTACGGCGAAAACCCGATCGCCCGTCGCCACTGCCGTTTGATTCCTCCCCTCCCCGGCTTCCAGAAGCTTCACGGCTCCGCCATGCGTCCCGCCGTCGTCGCGGCGCTCCTCCTAGTGGCAGCGACCGCCTCCCCGGCCGCCGCACTCTACTCCGCCGGCTCCCCGTCCTCCAGCTCAACCCCAACAACTTCAAATCGAAGGTCTCACCCCTGACTCCCACTGCGCCTCAGCCAACAGATCGGCGCCTCCGTTTTGGGTTCTCTCTGAGCAGTTTGCCGCCTTTCGCCTTTGGTGCAGGTGCTGAACTCGAACGGCGTGGTGCTGGTTGAATTCTTCGCGCCGTGGTGCGGCCACTGCAAGCAGCTGGCGCCCGCCTGGGAGAAGGCTGCCGGCGTGCTCAAGGGCGTCGCCACGGTCGCAGCGCTCGATGCCGATGCGCACCAGGCGCTCGCGCAGGTGACTGTGCCTCCTCTTTCACCATCTTGTTTCCCCTGTAATTCGTCCACGGGCGTGCGAGTTGACTTGAATCAATGGAGTGATCTCGCCATCACTTGCTGCAATTGTACGGTAGTTTGGTCGCGTTAGGTGATTATTCTCTAGACTAATGTGCAATGTCACACCAATACTTGGATTCCATATCCAGATGTTAAACCAAGGATGAGGACAGGTTTTATTATTAATTTGTTCTGATCTTCAGCAGTGCAGTGCCACTCTTATTTTGTGGTTTAGGTCTAGGAATTGTGACTTCATTGATATTAATGCATCTAAATTATTGATTCTTTAGTATTTAGTTAAAGTTTAGCACCATGCATAAGTTAAAACACATGCCATATTTCGTAAAAAAACAAAAGAAGAAGAACACATGCCATATTTGTTATGCATATGGAACTGTTGTATGACAAGTAAGAGAGTGAAATATGGCGATTCTACATAGAAAGTATTTTTAGAGGGAGGGAGAGAGGGGTAATCCTTGTTCCATTACTGTTAATGAAACCACCTTCTGTATAGAAAACTTTCAGTATAGGTTAAGATATTATAATAAATTAGCAGTTTGTGAGTTATTTTGACTTTTGAGTTACTGTTAGTTATGAACTTGCATGTTGAATTAGCAATTTGTTGATAAATCTGATGAAAATTTTGCATTGGATAGAATGTTATGTCCTTTGGTGCATATGTTTAAGAATTTTGTTAATGTTTTGATGATAAATTATTGATAATGTGACTCTAAAACACATATACAATGAAATGCATATCAAACTGATGGTCGGCTGCAATAATTTATCCTCCTGTGGGACAGCAAAGAAGACAGACAAACTCAGGGTAAACAATATGATTGAAACTAATTCTGGTAAAATGACCCAAGATTAGGATACCTTCTTTTATACTATGGGTTTGATAAGTTTTCTGTTTCACTACACAAATAATCTTCGGGCTCATGTAATGCGAAAGTGACAACCACAAATTTCATCTCACTTGCATAATTTTCATAGATCTGTGTTTGCAATGCTCTGAGTTTAGTTGATTCAGTTTAGTTGATTCTGAATGCATGATGTTTTTATTTTCAGGAATATGGAATCAGGGGATTTCCCACTATTAAGGTGTTTTCCCCTGGTAAACCTCCAGTCGATTATCAAGGAGCAAGAGATGTAAAGCCAATCGTAGAGTTTGCTCTGTCACAGGTTTGTTGCATCAAATGCTACTTAGATGGCCTTTATTTTTCTTCTATTTGTTTATTGGATACATTTCAGTCAATTTTACTATATACTAGGTTTTAGGTATGACTTATGCAGTTATGCTTTTGCTGTCCCTTTTACTGACTTATGCAGTTATGCTTTTGCTGTCCCTTTTACTGAACACATTTCATGCTTTGTCAGTATGCTTTTTGAAATCCATTTAACTTCAGTGGCTTATACAAATTACTTTGGATCATAGTGTACTATGAAAACAACTGCTATATTTATAGGCTGAAAGTAGTTTTGTGGTTGAGTTCTTGATTGCGCTGTTTACGTCTTTTAAACAAATGTCTGACCTAATGAATGCCTTGGACATTCAAATTTCTGAGGCAGTCAATGCATTCCTCTAGTTCTCCGTGTGTTCTGCTGTTCACAGGTGAAGGCCCTTCTTAAGGCAGTCTACGCTTTTCGCAAACCATTTAATTTCAATAACAACTGATATCTTTCTATTGGATGAAAATAGTTTTCTAGTAAATTTTTTATTGTGTTTTTATGTCATTTTAAACAAATGGCTGTCCTAACTAATGCCCCAAACATATGAAATTCTTCTCTAGTAGGCATAGAGGCAGTCAATGCATTGCTCTAATTATGTTGTGTCTGCTATTCACAGGTCAAATCCCTTCTTAGAGAGAGGTTGAGTGGTAAGGCATCAGCAGGGTCAAATGGCAAGACATCTGGAGGTTCAAGTGAGAAAAGTGAACCAAGTGCATCAGTAGAATTAAATTCACGTAACTTTGATGAACTCGTTGTCAAAAGCAAGGACCTTTGATTGTGGAATTCTTTGCGCCATGGTATGGTGCTTGCTGTACATTTACTGTTTATCATATAGCTTGGGTTATTTTACATTCTTTTTGCTATCAGTTTCTCAAATAGAGGAAAATTTAAAAAAAGGTTGCAGTGAGTTGTGTAAAATTAAGTATTCTCTTACTAAGAGTATTCTTGGGCATTCTCCTTAAGTTTATGTTTATTTATCCTATCATTTTTCCATTGCCATTGTATGTTCTACAATACTCTTCATTTATTGTGGGGGCGGCAGAAGTTTGACATATACTTCTGTTCAGGTGTGGGCATTGCAAGAAATTGGCACCTGAATGGAAAAAGGCTGCAAAGAACTTGAAGGGCCAAGTGAAGCTAGGCCATGTTGATTGTGATGCTGAAAAGGTGTGTTTTTATTTGTTCTTTGAGCTTACGTCTTCTTTTGGTATTGACCTTTCCCATAACCCTACATTTTAGTGTTTTGTGGGAATAATCACTGATTGAAACTTCCAATTTATTCTCAAGCTGCTTGCTAGTGAACAATTGCTATAAAGCTATAAATTCTTAGTTTTAATTAAACTCGTGCCTTGCCATTTGGTGATGACCAGGACTTCAATGAAGGATTTGAAAATTTTGAAGGCATTCACATTTTTGTAGCAATATAACTTGAGTTTTGATTAGGATCATCCCATCCCATCCATTTGTTTGGAATGCCACTTTCTCAATATGTGTATGTCGAGAAACATTATTTTTAGCATCTAAATTTATGTTGGCATAAGTTCAGGCAGACTGACCTTTTTAGAAGGTTGAAATTCTCACCTTTTAGAAGCATAGAAGGTTGAAATTCTCACCTTTTAGAAGCATGGATGCTTTCCTCTTCCTGGCAGACTGACCTCTCTCTTCTTTCCCAATTGCCACACTGCAGATTATTATTAATAATTAACGATTACTCTCCTATTTTGCAGTCCTTGATGAGCAAGTACAAGGTGGAAGGTTTTCCGACTATTTTGGTATTTGGTGCTGACAAGGAGAGCCCATTCCCCTACCAGGGGAATAGAGTTGCATCTGCCATTGAGTCTTTTGCATTGGAGCAGTTGGAAGCCAACTCTGGCCCAGCTGAAGTTTCTGAGTTGACTGGCCCGGTAAGGCTAGACCTTCATGGTACCTTCAAAAATCTGACGATCTTTTAGTCCACCTTTGATATTTGAGGTGACGATTTGGCTTCTGCAGGATGTCATGGAAGAGAAGTGCGCTTCTGCTGCCATTTGTTTTGTATCATTCCTTCCAGACATCCTTGATTCAAAGGCAGAAGGAAGAAACAAGTACCTTGAGCTTCTGCTCTCTGTTGCTGAGAAGTTTAAAAAGAGTCCATACAGGCAAGTGTCAGCTTAACTAATTACAGATCTTACCAAAATGTGTCTGGCTCGTCACTTTCAAAGAAAGAAAAAACCTCAAGTTTAACCGATACAACAGGTTTCTTTAGTATGTGTCTGGCTCGTCACTTTCAAAGAAAGAAAAACCTCGAGTTTAACCGATACAACAGGTTTTTTTACTAGTTTAGTGGCATTCCAAAAAGAAACATTGATATTGGCATTCAGCAGTAACACGTGTGTATTTTAAATGCCAAGATATATAGATTTAAAACAAGATACTGAGTAACCTTGCGTGAACAAAATATTAGTGTTGATATTTCAAACCAAAACTGTACGAGGATACTGAAACGACAAGTGTTCTATGTTTAGTTGGCCTCAACAAAAGCATGTCATTCAATCATTCGTCTTTTCTTTTGAACTACACATCCTGAGCCAGATACTTTATGCCTTGCAGTTTTGTCTGGACAGCTGCTGGCAAGCAAGCTAATCTTGAGAACCAGGTTGGAGTGGGTGGCTATGGCTATCCCGCTATGGTAGCTCTCAACGTGAAAAAAGGTGCATATGCTCCACTCCGTAGTGCCTTCCAGCGCGATGAAATCATGTAAGCTCTCTGGTCTTACTGATTATTATAGCTTTGCTTGTTTCATGTTGATTAGACAGTTGATTAACGGAAAGTTGTCTCATGCAGCGAGTTTGTGAAGGAAGCAGGGCGTGGTGGAAAGGGAAATCTTCCTCTGAACGGTGCCCCTACAGTAGTCTCGTCCGAGACGTGGGACGGCAAAGATGGAGAGGTCATTGAAGAGGATGAATTCTCCCTTGACGAGCTCATGGGCGACAGCTCCTCAGTAAACGATGAGTTGTGACTGATGATTCTGGAACTGATCTGCGTTTCGATTAGCCAGACTGTAAATTTGAGGAACTCTGATGTTTTAAGAAGTGATTCCTTTAGTGGGATGATTTTTCAGGTTTTGGGTGCTAGAATGGTTTAAAATTAGAGAAAACTGATGTGATAGGCACCTCTTTTACGTTTTATTTTTTGTCCCTCAAATAAAATCAGTTTGGACGTATTTGTTGCTTGCCACTACAAATGGTCTCCGCTTTAGAGCATGCTCTGCTGCCTGCTGGCCGCTGCTTCGGATAGACCCAAACTCCCAGTCCTAGAGGACACAGAAGACGAAACATACTGGAGCAGTGCAAGCATCTGATGAGATCATGAGATCGGCATCCGCATCCGCATCCGCATCAAAGGCGCTACTGTTTCGCTTGACGAGCTGTAACTCGCGCAAAGCCTCGCTGAAACTTGGAAGATATTTTTAGATTACGATATACTGATGCTTTTATTGCACTGTGCTTCCGAAGACTCGAGTAGCAGTTACCTGATGACTTGAAAATTTTGGAAAGCGACTGGTCTGTACTTATATTTAACTGGAAGCTTTTCATGCCCTCTGTAGTTTGTACTTTCAGTCTGTTCTCTGAACCCTGCTTCAGCAAAGACGCAAATTAATCATTAGAAACACAAATATCCATAGAAAAATCTTTCATTAATCATTAGAAACACAAATATCCATAGAAAAAAGTCTGTCTAGAGTATCAATCATTGGGTGTTGGGACTGAGGAAAATTCAGTACTATAAAGGTGACGCTAAATTGTCATGCCTGACGTCATGTTTGGCATCATGTTCTTGAACCAACTGAAATCCACTCAACTCGTACGCCACGCCGTGCAAAATGATAGATGATCATGATCCTCCAATTCCAACCAAACTGCCAGTTGAGCTCAAAAAAAAAAAAAAAAAAAAAAAAAAAAAAAAACTGCCAGTGGGCCAGGCGGCAACAGCACCAGACTGCGCCGCGCCCAGTCCGCCCGCACTGACACCGAACAGGTTGCGGGCTTGTTGCTGCGGCGGCTCACCGAACCCACGCGGCGCGCGCTGCGCCCGCCCTAAAAATCGGGCAGTACAGGTAGGACCCAACCAAACCCTCGAAGTCGTTCGGCCCAGCAGAGAGTCAGAGCATCGCCCCGCAATTCACCACGAGCGCGACGAGAGGAAGAAGCCGCAGTCCGGCGCCGAGGCCCTAGGCGCGCTTGCTCCCCCCCGCCGCCCCCGCATGGCACCGAAGCGCCCGGCGGCGGCGGCCTCGGGGTCGGCGTCCGAGGCATCCGACGCGGAGGCGGACGCGGTCCACCACCAGCCGTCCTCCCCGTCCCCGTCCAAGACGCCGCCGCCCAACCCTAACCCTAAGTCCGCCGCCGCCACCGCCGCTGGCCCCACCTCGGCGGCGGAGGACTCCACCGCGGCCGGATCCGACTCCGAGGCCGCCTACGACTCTGACGCGGACCACCGCTCCCCGCCCCGGAAGGCGGCGGCGGCAGCGTCGTCGCCCTCGCGCAAGCCCAGGAGCCCCAGGCCGCGCTCCCCTCTCCGGACGCCGCCTCGTACTCCGACGTCGCGGCCTCCGACGCCGACTCCGCCGACGACGACAACGCCTCCCCGCTCTCGCTCCGTCCCCGCGCCCATCCCGCGCCGAGGCTGCCGCCATCAAGCCCCCTCAGCTCGCGCCCCATGGATCCGCCGCGCCCGCTCCATGGTACCCTCTTTCTCCGAGCCGCGCTCGAAGCGCCCCCGCAGCGCCGCCGTCCCGGCATCCGTGGAGCACCTCAAGAGGCCGTCGCGGCTCTGGAGCCTCCGTGACGAGATCGTCATCCTGCGGGGCTTGGCCACCTACCGCGCCAAGCGTGGCGTCCTCCCCGGCTCCATGCATGACATTTCTAAGCTCCACGGCCACATCCAGAGCGAGCTCAGTGTTAAGGTAACCCCTACGCAGCTCAGTGACAAGGTACGGCGTCTCAAGCAGAAGTACAACCAGCTTTCGTCCCGTGGCAAGAACGGGCGGGATCCAGACTTGCCCACCCAGCATGAACAGAGTGTTTATGAGATTGGCAAGAAGGTTTGGGGAGCAAGTGTTAATGGTGGAGGAAGTACTGGTGCTGATGGGTATGAGATTGGTGGTGGTGGTGGTGACAGCGAAGAGGAGCACGAGATTGCAGAGACTGACGAGGACGCGGAGAGTGGGCGGGATGAACGCGCCCGCAAGAACAGGAGGCTTATGCCAATTGCTATGGCAAATGGAAACGGGGCTGGGTTTGGTGCTGTCAATGCCAATAGCAGAGGCAAGTTTGATATTGACAAGGGAAAGGATGCTTATCCATACCTTTGGGAGACTGTAGAGGATCTGTCAAAGGAGCACCCGAATGGGGTAGCATTCAAGAAGGCCTTTGAGTTGATTGAAGGCCCCAAAGCTCGTGGGATGGAGGAAAAGCTGCGAAAATTCAGGCTGACAGAGATCAGACACCAGCTGCGCCGTATGGAGCTGATGAAGGAGACAGTGAAGATGGTGCTTGATGCGCTGGAGGGTTGACTGAGTAATGAATGATCTTCTGGTGGGTGAGTAGTGCGATGTTTAAAGGAGCAATCAGTGTCGATCTTTTGTTTCTAGATACAGTTTCTGTGGCTGAGTTACTCAACTTTCCTGAACAAGGTGCACTTGTCTCAGTAAGAATTTAGGTACAGAACAGGGAGTGAGAGTGATGGTGTTTCCCTTGTTCTTGGTCGATCATAGTATTTTCTGTCTCTTAGGTGCTAACTTCTGCGTTATATGGTATACAGTTTCTATGTTTAGTTAAGTTTGGTTTGATGCATCTGCATTATGAAGGTTGTTCTATTTTACTCCTTTTCTGCTGATTTTTCTACTGTATCTGCAAATTGGAATGCCATGCTTGGTGATCTGGTTGATTGTCATGGTTCAGAATCTACTAGATTTAGGTTTTTTTATATATTGATATATAATGTTCAGAGCCTACTAGATTTAGGTTGTTTGATGCGATAGGAGGATAATTGCAGATGGTTTTATAGTTGATGATCAAAACCAAGGAGGATCACAGTAATCTCTTTGAAAAAGCATTAGTATCCTTTGCCAAGACCTTTCCTGATGATGATCTTTTTGTGTTCTCCCACTAGTTTTATGGATATGTGCATCTTGGTCTTTTAGATGTTATTAGTACACATCCATGTGCCTATGCGCCTCTGTAAATGGCCCTGAACTTCAGGCATATTGACATTCATGGAACTCGCTTAGGAGTGAATTCCTTGTTGGCTTGTTCTGTCTGAATCTGCTGGGTTGTTTATGTTTATTAGGCATTTGAACTAATTGTGAAAAGCAGTGTGTATTTTGCTTCATTTTAAATACAGTATATGATGTTTAGTACTTTTAACTAATTGTGAAAATCAGGATGTATATTTTGTTCTCTCCATTTCCGTAACTGTGCTTAGCAGCTTTTGACCTCAAGCTCTTCATTTCCTTTCATCTCTCTCTGGGGATCATGATGTGAATGGAGTTATGATCATTGACTATCATGAAGTGCTCTTATTATTCAGCATCTTAACGTCAGTTTGGATTTTAGTTTTTGGTCCATACTTTGTAAAGTTTGCTGACGCATATGATTCCAAACTTAGCGTCCTCTATCTGGTGATAATGAAAAAATGTCACTTGAGCAACTACGATCCGGGTTGAGGATGAGTCCAAACCGAACAATGAAGTCAAGTTTGTCGTTTGATGACTTCATAGTATCTTGTCTTTTGTCTTTCTTGATTGATGCTGTCCAAAGTTATGTGGGTTTGATTATTGCTGTCATTACTGTTGCCCAAGTGCGCTCCTCTGAACAGGACCACACTGAGTTACTGATCATGGCTTAACTACGGGCGTTTGGATTTTGATGTGACCTTTTTTTTTTTTTTCTGTTTACCTCTACTACTCGATGTGTTATCGTGATTGTTTGTTACGAGTCCCTGTATCATCTGTGTGTGGATCCAACTGGTGAACAAGATGTCGGCTCAAAGGTACAGTACATGTGAAATGATCGGTTCATCACAACGCGGTAGAAACCTGCAAGAAATCAATCAAAAAGCCCTGCAAGAAATCAATCAAAAGCATAGGGAATCTATCATCAGGGGACCGCGCTGCGCCGGCGGCGCCCCAGTTACACTGGCCGGTGCCGTGCGTGCCGAGGCGAGCGTGAGCGTGGCGGCGCTTGTCCTGCTCCTGACGAGGACACGGGTACACGACGGCAGCTACCCGAGCTCGGAGGACGGGCAGGGATCGACCGCCCGAGGGATACGAGACGCCGATTTGTTACACTTAATGACTGAAGAACTTAGGGAGAGGCTAGTTCTTATGGTTATCAATGGGAATCAAAACAGGTTGCAGATGGACGATGCATCTTGGAGCCAAGTTTGTTCCAGGAGGAGGCAAGAGCGATCGAAAATCCAATCAGACCTTGTTCAGACAAGTCAGGCAGGCATGCAGCAACATCATGCACTGGTGCAAAACGGGGACGCCGCTGGCTGATATGGCATCGTTGGCTGATATGGCATCGTGAAGGTTTGCCAGAACATGCCACATCGTGTTAGCTGCACTTCCGTCAACATTGACCATGCGACATTCAGTGGTTACCAAAATCTAGTGACAGAACAGATCGCTTCTATGTGACAACAGTTCTTTCCACAAATTTTTTTGAGAATAAGTTCTTTCCACAAAATCAAAATGGTATAATAATGAAATCCACATGCAGAAAAAGTTAGAAGAAACTATTGTACAAACTTGGAATCAGAACGGAAGTATAGATCATACGAAGCTACAGATCTTCCATGAACACTCAAGTAAATGCAAAATAACTAAGCAGCAAATGCAAGATTTCATTTTGTGAACAGGAACACATTGCATTCCATAAGAAACAGTTGTGTCATACTATGGGAGGGTGCACAAGAACAGTGCATCACATGACACACTAGAGGCTAAATGAATATGAACAAAGCCCCACGCCACTCAACCGGCTATTATCATTGTTATTGAATAAATCCATGAAAGCTTAACAGTATGTTTCATTTCAAGATGAGCATTGAGCATCCCCAGAGAACAGATGAAGACTAGTATTGCTTTGTCCGGTCCAAAGGGGGCCAACTCAGGGATTCATGTAAGATTGCCTGCAGGATCAACACAGACTCACACATTTCAGCGAGAGGTCCAGAGATCATGAATCAGTGGATTCTGCATTAGCACTTGGCAGCGAATTATCATTGGTAGCGCCATGACGATCACCACCCTCTCGCGTAGCAGCCATAAGCTCATCAACCTGAAGCATGAGAGAACATAACCTTCGCATAACCTCTGAAGTAGTTGAACAAATCAGATCTTGCATTGAACTTCTAAATATAAGCCGCTTCCATCTGTAGGCATGTAGGGGGTCCACAGCTCGTGGGTTTGCAGAAGGGTGCTTCTTTTGGACGTGCTTGCAGAGCTCTCTGTATGTACCCATGTATGAACAACCATCTTCCATGCAGCTCCTCCTCTTGTGATTCAGCTTCTTCCGAGCAGGCTCAACCAAGGTATATCCCTTGACCTCACCACGGCAAAGGGGACATGCAAGCTCTATTGCATCTGCATCCGAGGCTTCTTTTTTGCATGACTCCACAAGCTGAGCAAGACAATTTGAGTGCTGGTAGCTGGAAGCACAAATATATGGACGGCAGCCATTGCCGTGTGATGAACAGAGTAGAAGAACAGCATTGTGTGGGAATTCCATGCATACTGGACAAGTTGCATCTGTCCACGCACATTTCTCTATCGCTGAAAATGGTATCTCCTTGCAGGAAACTTTTTTGAATCTGGAACTAGTGTGGGGTTTACTGTGATGTGATGATCTAAGCTGATAAGATGCACTTTTTTTGTTCCTCCTATACTTGGTCATCCTGAATGGACTGTAAGATATAATAGCAAATTAGATGCCATGAAGTCTGTTAAAAGAAATTCACATTGTCCTTATTACAACTAAAAACTGAAGGAACCTGGATGATAGTATGACACTAGGGTTGCTAGCACAAGGACATTATACTTTGCTTAATTATTCTGATCTATCCCATAGTCAAGAATCGAAAAGTATAGCTCAATAATAAATTTAGTAGAGACTAAACTCATTTACTCTGTTACACTGATCATTATCTATAAACATGGAAAATATGAGTTGAACATTGATACCACCTCATCCACAAAGAATATTTATTTTTAAATTAAATTACCAAACAGTTCAAACACTCACAAAGTTACAGAAATTTCTGGTTTTTATCAGAAACTCAGTGGATACTGTCACTGCAAACTTTGAACCTCTTTTTTTGGTTCAGGACAAGTTTCAGGGGATTAAAATCAGATGTTTTTGGCGTGTATATATCTGATGCATCATTATTCAGAATTTCACAGCAGAGACTGCAAATGTCCATCTTTGATATACCTAGCAACCCAAGAAAAATGGACAACATGGATATTCACGGTTGCTATTGAGAAAAAAATGGCAATGATTTCAAACAAATTCAAGGTAGAGAGTAATTTCCATCACATTCTCACCATGTCAGTATGCCAAAGTTGGAAATCTATTCAAATGTCCTGTGACTCGTAAGAAAGTATATAGAGACTTAATAGCTTCAAAATAATATAGCAACTTAAAAGACCTTTGGTGTGATTGCAGAAACATGGATTTTACATGAAACAAACATAGATATGTGTATAACTCAACAGCGGTGATACATAATAAAATTTTCAACCCAGATCCCAGCACAGGCATATGTGTACATATTTTTTTTTTTTTCACAACGGTAAAACCGAATTTCATTACGCTAGTAACGAAATTACATAGAGTAACCAGTTTTCGACTGTTTGGAACTTTTACCAGACGCCTACTGAAATTGTATGGTGTGTACATATGGAATATCGTGTCTAAGATTCCTAAAATCTTCTTTATACTAACCAAGCATTCCATAAAATGTTATCCGAACAGGAAACTAGGCATGGTGTGTACCAGGGGCGGACCCAGCAAACGGACATGGATGAACACCCGATAATTTTTGCCAAAGTTCGAAGTTAAAGATGCAGCAAATAGCCAAATAGCCTTAGGTTAGGGTTTGGGTGCTCGGCGTCGAACAGCAGGAAGGGAAGAGAAGGGGTTCGAATACCTGGTGGGTGCTCGTCGCCGGTGAAGAGGCTGGCGAAGGCCTCAGCATCTGGCGTTGGGCGGCGGCGGCGGCCACACCAGTCGTCGGAGCGCGAGTGCCGAGAGGCAGAGAAACAAACGCGGCAGGCGGGGTCGTGCTCGTGCGGAAGGGGAAAAGAAAAGGAGGCGGACGGACGGCCCAGTCTGGTATTATTCGGCCCGCGGAGAACCCACATGCAGGCCTCCTGGGCCGTTTCTTTCACACATTTCAGTTGCAAATATTTTCTCTCTCCTTGTTTTGTTTTGTTTTTGTTTCATATATTCTTCTCCATTTCATATGTATTCAATGCTTGCTTCGTTAGACCAGTCTCAATAAAAGTTTTATGTGAGTTTCATTAGCCTGGATAGACTGTCGTATAGGTATTTTTGATATTATATCACCATTTTTTATTAAGAGAGAAGAAATGAGATGAAACCCTCTTAATTGATTACTAACATTGGAATGAAATTATGCATTTAAAATGGATGTTCTAACAATGTTTCATTTACATATTGTAGCAATATTAGAAACAACAATACAAAACTTTCAATAACCTTAGTGGACCTATGGGCCCGTATATTTAGGTGTGCATGGACCGGCACAACACGAAAAATGAAATGTAAACACACATACACTACACCACAATGTGTTGCTAAAGAAACCTACAACACAATGCAATGTCCTGGTATTTACTATATGATCTTCTCTAATTCTTGAGTGGATTATAAAAAACCATAGAAATTTTCATGAAAATTAGCAAAGAGATTTTCAGGGCCGTGCTTTTGGACCGGCACGACTCGAAGGTGTGACAGCGTGCTATGGGTGTCTGCTTCGGTCGAAGCAAAGACTTGTTGTGCCATACGGGCACGGCCCCATGTGCCTCGCGTGCCTAGAGGTTATGATCCATAGTGGCATGAAGCACGAGAGAGTTTGTACCATGACGACATGGCACGACCCAAAGTCTCACCTCTAGTCGATACCTGAGTCACCTCTTCCTCTCACAATTCTCCCTATCATCCCAATGTTTTTCGCCAAAATACATGCCTCCTTGCCACCTGTCAGCCGTTCGGTCAATTGCTGATTTATTGTGAGAGAAAAATATTGTACATGGTTGATAAGTCAGGCTGATAAGTTAAAGTGAACAAAGTAACCAAAACTTTGGATAATTGTTTAGACATCTAAGTTGTTTTAAAATGAATTCTTTGTCAACTATAAAGGCGTAAAGTTCCTCATATTGAACTATCCTAGAGATCTTACCACACATATAGAAACTTCCTCATTCTCGTTCACTATTTGCTCCGATGGTAAACATTTTTGAAACATATGCATTGTTCATACTCGGCTCCTGTCTGGTAAGCGCGCCTCCCAATAAATGGCTATTCAGTGCCATCCAACCCAGGACACCGCCCTTCAAGAACCCCTGCGCCCTAACTCTTGCATTGGTAGCTCCCCTTCATCACTTCAGGCCGGAACCCCAGCCCTTGTGCTACCTCTTGAAGCTTCTTCATTCTCTTCTCGCCTCTCCTCCATCTCATAGCTCCATCCATGACGCCTAGCTAGCTTTTCTTTCATCTCCTGCTGGTGAGTTCAGCACTTCCAGATAGTCTTGTGTGTTTCGATCTGGAGAGCAGCATACCAAGTTAATTGAAGATTAGGTTAAGGGGGTTGTTGTCTGGTTCAAGGTCGCTACAGCAGGCAAAGCCCGGCCATTTCGCTTAGCATGCAACATGGGTGTGTATCCATTGGTGATCTCGGACCAGGCTTCAATCCCTTTAACTAGCATCTGCAGCATATACTTCTCTAATCAGCTGTTCAAGCAGTTTTGCCTCTGGGTAAGCCATCTTTTCGCTATAGGTTTTGTTTCCATTTATTAATTGTTAGAGAAACAGCAAGAGTCTATCGAGTAGCTGGATTTGCCTGACAAGTTTTCCGCTCTCATCTTTTAGTATATATATTACTATGGTATCAGAAGGACATATAACAACAATGCATGCACGTTTGTGAACTTCCGGCGGCTGGCTCTGAAATGAGTTTATGAATCATTGTCATGCAAGCACCGTACCTCAGTGTTTGCATTCCACTGCCTTTTGCATACCGCATTTGAATATGCAGTAGTGCATTTTTCTTCTTTGTATTGGATCACAGAGAATGCATGTCTCTTCTAATAACGCGCGTAATCACATTTTTTTATTCTTTCCAAAATGCATATAGCATATTGCCACTCTAGAATAACGGGATCTGAATTGAAGAGCGAAATTGAAGCATTTAGTATAAGCACATCTGGCCAGACAGAGAAATAGCTAGGCTCATTACTTCGCTCACGTGGTCGTCACGTGAAAGATCCATGCCAGTCGCCATTGTTACCGTGCATTTGTCTTCCTACTTGTCCAAGAGGTTGGTAAATTTGTGACGTCTCATGTTCTAAACAAGACGAGAATATATTAATACATACATACATACTACATATGATACATACACGTATTGTTCGCAATTAAAGAAAATAAGGACATGCATGTTTGGTTCCGACTTCGAGACAGGCAAGCTCAGCTGGCCGGCACACAGACATCCATCGCACAGGCGTCTATTTGGGAGTCTGAGGCTATGGTCGATGTTTGGCACACGCAGGCTCTTGAACTAAACACATCTAAATATCTATATGATTGGCTAGCTTGCCTATCGCTAGCTCTTAGTATCGATCGAGATTACGCACTATATATAGAACTAAAGTATATATACATAATAAGTGAGCATGTTTTATGTGCTGGAAAAAAAATCATGTATAACTATAACTATAACTATGTTTTGATGATTTCATCTACAGTACACGTTGGCTTTACTGACGTACGGGATTTCATGAATCATGACACTGGCAAAGCAGTCAAGCACACGACGTGCTTCGACATATATTGACCATTCCATATATGTACTACGTACTGTTGATTTATTGAACGGACAGTGGAGTGATGTATATGTCTGTCCTTGCTCGATGATGAAAATGTTTGCTATAGATATATATGTATCGTACTGCTCCTCCGATATTTACATGGTCCTTTCTTTATATATAGAATAAATGTTTTGGAGAAAAAAAGTTCCTAGTAGTTTGCAAAAAAAAAAAAAAAAATGGAGAACATAATAAAGCTCTGCCATTCATTCAAAAAAAAGATTCTTACCCGGTTCATAGATCTCTGTCGACTTGAGGACGAGCGTTAGCTCGGTTTGGTGGTGCCTTGCAACATACGAACGATGTTCCCACTACTTCGACTCACACCCAGTCCACAGTGGTGTCCTCATTCCCACTCAGGGGAGGTTCTCTAGAACCACGACGCCACAACCCAAGTCGCTAAGCGGGCACTCGAGTTGATGGACAAAGGGCTCACTTTCTCCTCAAAGACCGCCATCAAGTCACGGTGGTATTGGCCGACTTCCTAGCGGAATTGACCGAAGCCCAAACGCCGCCGCCCGCCGTCGACCAGGAGTACTGGACGATGTACTTCAAAGTTTGCTTGATGAAGAAGAGCGCCAATGGAGGTCTCGTCTTCGTCTCGCCATGGGGGGTATGTATGAAATACATTTTTCACCTTTTCTTTTCCACGTCACCATCGAGTTGGCCACCCGTCGATAGGAGGTCCGCGGTGATTCACAGTCACAACTTCGTCATCGGCCAAGTCATGAAGCACTCCAGCTGTCATGACCCAAAAATGGCCTCGTACGGTCGAGAGGTCCGACAACTCAAGGACCAATTCTACAGCCTCGAACTCATTCACATCCCTTGACGGGACAATGAGACCGCCTACACACTGGCAAAGATTGTGTCCGACCGAGAGCCTGTCCTGGCCGACGTCATTGCCACCGACCCACCTAGGTCTTGTCACAACTCGTCCGACTCCTAGAGGGCGGTATTGCCTAGGTCGACCCCTCAAAGGGGATTGTCGGCTCGCCCAACTCTCGGGAGGCGGGCCTTGCCTTAGCCGACCCCTCAAAGGGGACTGTCGGCTCGCCCGTCCACTCCTGGGAGATTACTGGCTTGCCATAACCTTGGAGGAAGGACCTTGCTTCGGCCGATTGCTACCAAAGGGGATTACCAACTTGCCTGCCCCCTTAGGGGGTGTTCTGCCTTGTCCAATGACTTTTATGTAGAATAACCCTCGGGCGATCAGCTTGGCACATTTTCACTTAAAGCTGAACAGAACCGAAATCTCGGTTTTTCAGTTCGGTGTCGGTTTCTAGTTCTGTCAAGTTCCGTGTTCGGCTTCGGCTTCAGTTTCTATGCCAGACTAAACTGAAACATTGAGCAACCGAAACATTCGTTCATGTGGAGGCATGGAGGATGAACGCACACCCCAAGGGGCATCGACTCAGCCCACCACGACCTATTGGCCTCTTCCACTCAAGTCACTCACAAACTCACCCCCACCCACGGTCGTTTAGCTAGACGCAATCGCAAGCCCTGACACCACTGTCTCAATGTCTCGCTCCTAACCCTAACCCTAGGAGGACAGAGCCGTGGTCCCCAGACCCACGGCGACGGTCTAACGCCAGCGTGAGGTGGGCGCGACAACCGACGATCTTGCGATCAAGGCTCGCTGCGATCTGAGTCGCGTGAAACCGACGGCGGGGAGCAGCGGTAGTCGAGCGCTTGATGGAGCGAGCGGCGCGACGAAGCGGAGAGGACTTAGCAGCGCTACCACCCTCGGCCTCGTCAATTTGTGTAATATTTGTCATCGATTTATACTTGTTGTGTATGATATCAGTTCTGATACTTGTGCATGTGCTCTGCTGTTGATGTCATCGGTTTATTCGGTTTGAACCAAAAAAACCGAAACCAAAATCGTCGGTCTCTAGTTTTTTTAGCAAACCGATCTCTCGACCATGTGTAAACCCCTAATGCAGACTTGAAGCACATCACGAGCACCGAGCTCACCACTAGACGTGATGTGCTTCATAAACGAGGAAAGATCATGCTAGTTTGTCGTAAAGAATTCTTGCATACTATCTTGTAATTTCGGGCAAAGGCACTGCTGCGTTAGCATGTGCTACATACTAAACAAATTTACTGTACAATCCTTTAGTCCGTACACTCTGCTCCGCTAGTAATCCAAATCCTGCCGCACTGCACCAGACTGGCAATCGCAGAGGATCGCATCGTGCGCGGACACACACACCAAACCCGCCAAGATCCAAAGCCCGCACGCATTCCCACACAGAGCTTACGGTCTGCAGCTTCCGCTCTCCACTCTCGCCAGCGCCGCTCGACGAAATCTAATCACCGATCAGCCCGGAGGCAACGCCAGCGTGTCCGTCCGGTCGCCGCTCACTGACTCAGGCGACCCGCGCCCGACAGCCGTCGTCATGCGGGCAGCAACGGCGACCCTCCGACTACTACCCCACCTCTTCCTCGCCCTCCTGTCCGCCGTGCCCAATGCAGTGTCCAAGTCGACGCTCGAGTCCTGCGCCTCCTCGACCGCCTGCCCGGCGCTCCTCTCCTACACGCTCTACGCGGACCTGAAGCTGTCCGAGCTGGCGGCGCTGTTCGCCGCCGACCCGCTGGCCATCCTGGCCGCCAACGCCATCGACTTCGCGGTGCCGGACCCGGCGGACCGCATCCTCCCAGCGGGTCTCCCACTGCGAGTGCCGGTGCCCTGCGCCTGCTCCGACGGCATCCGCAAGGCCACCTCCGTCCGGTACGTGGCCCGGGCCGGGGACACGCTGGCGTCCGTCGCGGGCACCGTCTACGGCGGGCTCACCACGCCCGACTGGATCCGCGACTCCAACGGCATGGCCGAGGACGACGCCCTCGACGCCGGGACCACGCTGTTCGTGCCGCTGCACTGCGCCTGCTTCGGCGGCGTCGACAGCGGCGCCCCCGCGGTGTTCCTGACGTACGTGGTGGCCGAGGGCGACACCGTGCCGGCCATCGCGCGGAGGTTCCGAACCACGGGCAACGACCTCATGAGCGTCAACGACATGGCCACCGCCGACGTCGCCGCCGGGGACATCATCGTCGTGCCGCTGCCTGGTGAGCCAGCTTTCTTGGATCTGGTTTTGGCATTTGCTGCCCTGGACCGTTGCTCGGCCTCAGATGTACCCTGCACGATCATCACTCGGGCGCGTGGTCGGTTGGTTAGATTAGATCGGACGCTTGCCGACAAATTTGGTTGGTAAAATTTGCTCGCGTAGCAGCAGTGCAGCCAGTGCTACCAGTTGCTGTCTAGCTGATCACTTACCACCTGAAATAACAAGCAGAATTCTCGCCGTTGTGGCAGTTTTTTGCGCTAAGTGTCGCTTGATGGTGTAACATTTCTGCAGTACTGTAGTTCAGTAAAAGCCAGGCTGGCCGTGCAGTCTGTATATTTGCTGAGTGTTTGTCATTGCACGTGAAAAGGGGTCAAGCATGCAGCAAGAATGTGCTACCGCTGCGCCAAAAGTTGTTGAGCTGGTGCTCTGTTTGGAAGACTGCAAATATTGTCCAGTAGCTATAAATAAAATACCAGTAGCAACATAGTGGTGCGCTCCATGTGTGTGCCGCACTGCCGCGTGCGGCTGCCACTTGTGTTTTATGGTGGAGAATTTGTGGGTGACGAAATAAAGGCACAAAGATTATTTGATTTGGTACTTTTACTGACACGCTTAGTGCTTTCCGTTTTACTGTTTTCAGCGTGCGCCTCGTCGTTCCCGGCGTTCACGTCGGACGCCGGCCTGGCCGTGGCCAACGGGACATACGCGATCACCGCCAACCGCTGCGTCCAGTGCAGCTGCTGCGGCCCGGGCAACCTGGAGTAAGTAGGCGGCGTCTCCTTTGCCTTTCTCTGTTCTGCATCCTCAGCTCCGCCCCGGCCTCTGCTGTCTCGTGTTTCTGATCTGACTCTACCGTACGTTGCCGTTGCTCGTTGCAGCTTGTTCTGCGTGCCGGCGCCGCTGGCGGACTCGACGTGCTCCAGCATGCAGTGCAGCAACAGCAGCATGATGCTCGGCAACTTCACACTCCAGATGACCAGCGCTGGCTGCAGCGTCACCTCCTGCAGCTACGGCGGATACGTCAACGGGACCATCCTCGCCACGTGAGCGTTGTCCCGACCCAAATTCACCTCGTCTTCATGATTTGAGATGGGCAAAGAAAAACATTTTTCACCAACAATTAATATTCATTTTTCTTTGCATCTCGCAGGTTAACGACGTCACTGAAACCCCAGTGCCCAGGTCATTCCTCTCGCCACTGTTGTTTACCCTCAACCTCAACCATGGTCAATTAGTCATTGGCCTCCACCGTGAATAGTATAAAGCAAGATAGTGTGCACATTTGCTCATTTTCTTTTTATGTCATTCGTGCAGGCCCGCACCAGTTCCTCCGCTGATGCCGCCGCCAACGTCGTCGTTCTTCGAGACGTACCTCGGCCCGTCACCGACGCCGATGGCATCTGAAGGCGGCATTGGTCCGCAGGTGGCTGGCATGGCGCCGACCAGCAGCCCGCCGGTGAGTTCAGGCAGTCTTCCGATGGCAGGTTTGAACGGCAGGCTTGCCCTGGTCACCCTCTGCCTCGTCGGCTGTCTGTTGTGGTAGACCGGGCTGTGAGTGTTCGGAAATTGGAAGGGAATTCTTTTGTACAGGAGCAGTGAGTCATTTTTCAGCTCGGCGAGCGGCGTGTAAAATTTTGTCATCCATGTATTATCGCGAACGCATGCCAAAGTGGGGTAATTATTAGGAGGGTCGGTAACAATGTTCAAGTGACAGTGTTGTCTCTGTTTTTCAAATCAGATCGTTCCATTTCTGCTGCATAAACAAAGGATCCTGAGATGGACAGACACTGCAGGAATCCTGTTTGGTTTGGATCAATGAGATTTTTTTAATAAAGAAAATATATTAATATTCCAGCCTCTCCATCGACAGGTGAATGTATTTATACTTATTACACCACAAATACATAAAACTCACGCAAAAACAAACACAAAGCATGCACACCGTAAGTTGCGGGCCTAATTGTCTCATCAAAAACTGAAGTGTCACACACGTCCTCCGGTTGCCGGTCAGGGCGCCTCCTCACGCCAGAAGCAACCGTCACAATCTGAGACCTTCTGTCGTCATACCATGTAAGCCATCTCGGTAACTCAAATCTATTGGCCCCCCACTTCCCACGCCAGCCTCCTTGCCAACTTCGTGGCCCACTTTGCCAATGGATACGAGTGTCGACGAGATATGGTCGATAGCCTAGCAGGGGTATGCCCAAGCTAGTAGACTGTGAACGGTAGAGACGCGCGAGACGACTAGTAGGATGTCTAAGCAAAACGAAGGACGATGAACACAAGGATTTACCCAGGTTCGGCTATCGTGAGGGTGTAAAACCTACGCCCTGTTTAGGTCTGTTATTGCTTGTTGTGTAATGAGATGAGTTCGAGAGGGGGTCCCCGGCCGCCTTATATATCCCCTCGGGCGGGGGGGGGGTTACAGTCGGATCGTATCCGGCAAGATATATCCCGATAGGTTTACAATAGGGAAGTTTACATTAGATACGATTGGAGTCGTATAAGGTAATATCTATCTTGACCTCCACGTCTTCTCTATGATCCTCACGATGGCCACCAACTAGAGGACTCATTTTGGGCTCGGTCCTATGGCCTGGGCCTGCCTAGACGGCTGAGCCCATGATGGGCCGTGAGGGGAGGGGTTATCCCCCCACAACGAGGTCCTCTAATCGTCGCGCCAACGCCCTTCTCTGGAGCACCTTTTTCTACCATTGACACCGCAAATTTGAATCCTCAACAAGGCCTCCACCTTGATTGCCACGACGCTGACCACCATAGTAGACTGACCAAGCACAATCTTCCAAAACAACACCTCTAAGGAGGAACACGACGCCACTAATGCCGTCGCCGCTTGACTATAAGGTCTAGGTTTTCACCTAAGGAAGACAAGCCGCCCAAAGGGAAGAGGCCCGATCGATTGACGCTTCCAAAGAAGAAAACAACGTCTTCATCGGCCCAAGAGGGGACACGCTCTCACCATGGCACCTCAACCCAGCGCACAACATTGGCCACTGCTTGTCTGTTGTGCCAGCCACCGCCATGCCCGACCGAGTCACCGGCTGTCGTCAATGTCGATGGCCATAGGCCAGCAGCTCCGGGCACCGTCGTGCCGATGACTCCATCCACCTCTCGCACGGATCCGCCTCGGATAGAGTAGACGAGACTCGGAACCAGGCGTCCGTCAAGCCGATGGCGTCGCAAGATGGAAAGCAGCCCACTGGGACCTCCCTCGCCGCCACAAGACGGCAAGGACGAGACGAGACGGAGACACCGGATCTGGCCTCTAGGCCACCTGATCTGCAGTCCTCGGACCCATCGCCACCGGGCGCTGCCATGGCCGGCGGCCACACCTGTTGGAGGAAACCCGGCCGCCGCCTTCCTTGTGCCCATGCGGGATTCCCGGTGGACGGGAAGGCGCGGCCGGGAGTTCGCGGCACGAGATGGGGCTCCGCCCTTGCCGCCCACTCGGACGACGCGGATTGTCTATTTCTTTTTTGTAATATGAAGGTTAAAGTCTTGTCTAGGATCTTAAACCCGCAGTTCTAAAGACAAATAGGACAAAAGGCATCGACCGAAACCACAACCATCCCCTCCCTCTGCACAAACACGCTGAAACGAGTACACCTTGTCTACACACATTTATTTTTTTGCGATCACGCTTCGCAAGCGTATTTCACTAAGCGGGATAGAGTTTACAAATTAAAGTACAAATAGCTTGCAATAACAACAAGTTACCTTCGACCCTCAACTCACCCTTCATGGTCTACACACATACATTTCGGATCCGAACAAGAGTAGTGCCCACTTGCTCTGCACGCCCGCGTGTCACTGAAAACCGGCCCACGCATCCGGATGTTTCCGTGCCCCACGCACGGTATTAGTGCCGTCCAGCGTCGTCCACCCATGCCGATCAAGTTGCGAGGTGCCTTGCGCTTCACTCCCGGGCTCCGCTGTCCGAGACCGAGCGGAGTAAACAAAATCTGCGCGGGGATCGGGGAACAAACTCGATTCGCAGCTCGAATTGCTCAGTGCATATTTCGCGTGCGCCCCTGCTCTGACTCCCATGGACGACGGGGTGGAGCCGATCCCGGTGGCTCCCGTTTCGTTTGCCGCTGCACATGGCAGACACCGCGTCATTCCGGGGCTCGACTGATCGAGCGGCTGCCATTGGTCCCGTGCTTTATAGCTACTACTACGTCGTACTACAAATGCGATCAGAGAACGGAAATTCTCTAGCATACCATCAGGCCACACTTATTGCATTTTTTTTTAGATAATGGATAATTTAGAACATACTCCCTCCGTCCCAAAATAAATAACGTTTTTCGCTTCCCGAAAACATCTACCGGTAATTATATATTAAAATATAATTAATATTTATATTACATAATTAGTATCATTGGAAAGATCTTTTGATCTAGTTTTTTAACAAATTTATTTAGATATTTAAATCTTCTACGTATTTTCTATAAATCGAGTCAAACTTGTGGCACGGAAACCCAAAACGCCGTTTATTTTGGGACGGAGGGAGTATCCGGCCTCTACATCCAAGGATGTACCAGCCAATTATTACACAAACTTTCAATAAAAGAAAAGAGAAGCCATGGTCTTATAGATCGACCAGGAAGCTAGTTCAAACAATATAAGTGATTCCATCCTTTATTGGAAATCTCTAAAGCAATAATTTCTAATTTCTTGCTAATCGTTGATATTGCTTCCTTGGCTGTCTCGTCACGCTGCAGCGAGAGGGCCCAAGAGCGTAACCAATACGCTCCTCTGAAAATTATCTCAGAAAATGGAGTTAGATTTCATTTGATTAAAAATAACATCATTACGGCATCTCCGGATAGCCCAACACATGGCAGCCACCCCCACCCAAATCAAATTTCTAATCTTTTATTTTGATCAGCTAGCCAATTCCCGAACATATGGCTGATTGATCGAGGTTGAGTTAAACTAGTAGTATAAAAGATAATCCTCCAGATCATTTTGGTAAGGGGACGGTCTAGGAATAAATGTTGGATAGTTTAATTCCTATTACAAAGATATGCACCGACTCCCTTTCCAATTTTTTTTTTTGGCGAGGTTGTCTTTGGTCAAGACTACTACTCTTTGTAAAAACCAAAGAAAGATCTTAATTTTTAGAGAAACTTTTATCTTCCGGATCTTTTTATTACGAAAAAGGTGTCTCGTGTATTCATAAGGTCGAGGTACATCGAGCGGACAGAGAATAACCCGTTTGGTTAGACTCCATCTAAAGTAGTCCGACCCATCCACCAATTCGACATTTGAGATCCGCGCTACTAGATTTAGCCATTCTGTAAGTTTATTATCCACGAGCCCTTTTAAAAGAGATATTTAGTGGGCTAGTAGCCATAACATTAGCTACGGTTGTGTGCGGATTTCGCACAATATTATATAAAGATGGATATCTAGCTTTCAGAGGCTTATCTCCTACCCATGTATCGTCCCAAAATCTAGTGGTGGTTCCATCTCTGATAACGAAAGAACCTTTAGCCAACACCTCCTCTTTAATATGCATGAGGCCTCTCCAAAAATGAGAGTCATTAGGTTTGGCTGTCACTTGAGTTAGGGATTTGGATTTTAGGTATTTATTCCTTATAAGAGATTGCCATATGCCTTCCGTGTTCATCAAGTTAACCAACCATTTGGCTAGAAGACACTTATTTTGCAACTCTAGATTTAGGATACCTAGTCCCCCTTGGTCTTTAGGACGGCACAGGATGTCCCATCTGGCAAGTCTATATCTATGTTTATCTGAAGAGCCTTGCCAGAAAAACCTTGATCTATAATAATCAAGTTTTTTAATCACCCCTTTAGGTATCTCAAAAAAGGACATCATAAACATAGGTAGGCTGCTTAAGACCGAATTAAGCAGAACTAGTTTTCCCCCATAAGACAGGTATTTTGCTTTCCAACAGGGGCGGTTTTACGTTCAAAGCGATCTTCCACCTTTCTCCATTCGAGTTCGGGGAGTTGTCTATGGTGCATTGGGATTCCTAGATATCTAAATGGATAGTCCCCAATATTGCATCCGAAGAGATTGGTATAGAAGGTTTCCATCTCTTTAGCTTTGCACCATAGCGAAAGATTTTGCTCTTGTGAAAGTTGATCTTGAGCCCGGATAATTGCTCAAAGGCGCAAAAGCAACAATTTCAGATTTTGTGCTTGTTCGGGTCGTGATCAATAAATAGAATAGTGTCATCCGCATATTGTAGTATAGATAACCCGTCATCTATAAGGTGAGGGATGACACCTCTTATCTGACCATCTGCTTTCGCTCTATTAATAAGAAGAGCTAGCATATCAGCAACGATGTTGAATAAGATCGGTGACATAGGGTCTCCCTACCTGAGACCGCGTTTTGTTTGGAAGTAGGGTCCTACGTCATCATTGACCTTTATCCCCACACTTCCTCCAGTGACCATATTTTGAACCCACCGGCACCATTTGGGGGAGAAACCTTTCATTCGTAGCGTTTGTTGAAGGAAAGACCACTTCACTTTGTCGTATGCCTTTTCAAAATCAATTTTGAAAATGACACCGTCTCTCTTTTTGGTGTGAAGTTCATGGATGGTTTCATGTAAGATTACGACCCCTTCCATTATATTTCTGCGGGCATAAAGGCGATGCACGTGTTGGCCTCACCACAGTTTTTAGCTACCAAATTAAGCCTATTTGTGCCCACTTTAGTGAATATCTTAAAACTCACATTAAGCACACAAAATAGGCTGTATTGCTGAATTTTTATTGCATTATTGACCTTTGGAATTAAGGTAATAATACCAAAATTTAGGCTGAATAGGTCGAGAGCCTCCCCTGTGCAGCTCAGCAAATAAGGATAAAAGATCTTCCTTAATAACTCCCCAAAACACCTGATAGAATTCCGCCAGAAAAAAACCATCCGGGCCCGGAGCTTTATTATGCTTCATTTGGAAAACCGCCTCCCTCACTTCAGATTCAGTGAACTGGCTTATGAGGATATCATTTTCCTCCGGTGATACCTGTGGGATGTCCAGGTTTTGGTCTTCCATCAGAGCAAGTATTATGGAGCCATGTCAGCCGGCGAAATGAGGAGACATGTCAGCATTAGGTGACGTGGGGGAGAGAGAAACCAGGAAAGAGAAGAGAGCGGGCGAGTCCTGAGACGCCGGCGAAAAGCGAGCGCATACAGCTCTCACGTCTGTCATTGGCTTGCCTCTGCATGCATACATACTCCATTGGTTGCCTCTGCATGCTGGACCACAAGCAGTAATAATTGCTAGTAGGTCCCGCCACTCATTTTCTCCATCGTCTGCTCACGTGGTATCTCTCCCAGCCAGCGGCCGGCGAAACCATTGTTCTTGCTCTCAGGGACATATGGAATTTTCTGACACTTATTGCAGTTGCAGACGGTCGTTGTTTTTTTTGAAAAATCCAGACACTCGTTCTTTCATGTCAGGAACGATTACCTTCTTTCCATGCGAAACTACCGTGTGCTATCTGTAGTTCTTCAAGTGGTTCAAACTTCAAATAATATAGTTAAATTGTATGACTCTGACTCTCACTCCTGGGTTACTGGGCATTAAAAAAAACACGATTCATTTCTAAGTGGTGAAATGGGCACACAAACGCAGATCTCTAAAACTGTAAGCCACCTACGGTAGATAGCGTTGATGTTAAGGAACGCAGAGCTGGTAGTATCTACTATTTTACAGCGACGCATCATTGCGACCTCGATTCGTGCCCATATTCCTTATTGCTACCTCCATGGTCAAATGACCTAAACCAACTTGCACAGAGCAGAAGCAAGAACTCATGTTCTCAGGATCAGTGTCGAGTAATGGAGTGATGCACACACATCACACATGCATGGACACTGTATTTATACATGGAGGATCCAAGAAGCCTTCGTGCTCACAGCATACCTTTCATGGTAGCTAGTGGCGTACTGCGCTCGCTACCACTCAACCCCAAAATGCCGACACTTTCGGCGTTCTTGGTCCTCTTGCTCCTTCTGCTGCTTTCCACGGTTGGTGCCGCAGATTTTCCCCGTGGCGGCCCCTTCAGCTTCAAGGCCACGCTGAGGCACGTCGACGCGGGCGCCGGGTACACGGAGGAGGAGCTGCTGGCCCGCGCGGTACGCCGCAGCAGAGCCCGCGTGGCCACGCTGCAGTCGCTCGCGACGTTGGCGCCGGGGACGCCATCAATGCGGCGCGCATCCTAGTGCGCGCCAGCGACGGTGAGTACCTGATGGACATGGGGATCGGCACGCCGACACGGTTCTTCTCGGCCATCCTCGACACCGGCAGCGACCTCATCTGGACGCAGTGCGCGCCCTGTCTGCTCTGCGTCGACCAGCCCACGCCCTACTTCGACCCGACGAACTCGTCCACGTACAGATCGCTCGGCTGCTCGACCCCGGCGTGCAACGCCCTCTACTACCCGCTCTGCTACCAGAAAGTGTGCGTCTACCAGTACTTCTACGGCGACAGCGCCAGCACCGCCGGCGTCCTCGCCAACGAGACGTTCACGTTCGGCACCAACGATACCCGGGTCACCTTGCCGGGTATCTCGTTCGGGTGCGGCAACCTAAACGCCGGCTCGCTCGCCAACGGCTCCGGCATGGTCGGCTTCGGGCGGGGGCTCTGTCGCTGGTCAGCCAGCTGGGCTCGCCAAGGTTCTCGTACTGCCTCACCTCGTTCCTGTCTCCGGTGCCCAGCCGGCTCTACTTCGGCGCGTACGCCACGCTGAACAGGACCAACGCGAGCTCCAGCGCGCCGGTGCAGTCCACGCCGTTCGTCGTCAACCCGGCGCTGCCGACCATGTACTTCCTCAACATGACGGGCATCAGCGTCGCCGGCTACCGGTTGCCCATCGACCCGGCGGTGTTCGCCATCAACGACACCGACGGCACGGGCGGGACGATCATCGACTCCGGCACGACGATCACGTACCTCGTGCAGCCAGCGTACGACGCTGTCAGCGCGGCGTTCAGGTCGCATATCACGCTGCCCTTGCTGAACGTTACGGACACGTCGGTTCTGGACACGTGCTTCGAGTGGCCGCCGCCACCGGGCCACTCGGTGATGCTGCCGCAGATGGTGCTCCACTTCGATGGGGCGGACTGGGAGCTCCCTCTGCCCAACTACATGCTGGTGGATCCCAGCACAGGGGGCTTGTGCCTGGCGATGGCCACGTCCTCCGACGGCTCCATCATCGGCAGCTACCAGCACCAGAACTTCAACGTGCTCTACGACCTTGAGAACAGCCTCCTGTCCTTCGTCCCAGCACCGTGCAATCTAATCTAGCTGAAACTTGAGTTTTCATGTACGTTTATTTCGTTTCCTATCCGTTGCTATTTATGCATACATGTGCTCCTAATTAGGATTGGTGCTTGGTAGGGCTTTTAACTATAGGTCGGTACGTGATCTGTATCAGTAAAGTAGATTTGGTTTACATCTGTTGTTCTGATGATTAATAAGAAAATCGTGTGTTTTTAGACGTGTGGTGCTGGTACACGGACAAGGGTTTGTATCCTAGCACGTGTGCTTAGACCCTGTTTGGTTGAATAGTCCATAACTTTTTTTTTAGTCCCAAGACTTTTCAAAAAAGACTCTTCATGAGGGTCTCTTAGGGAGTGTTAGCTAAAAGTAGTAAAAAAAAGTCTCACCCTATTTGATTTACTAAAATTTTTTAGAAAATTTTTCTAGTCCAAACACAAAAATGTCCCTGAAACCAAACATCCCTGAATATTCTCAACAAATTCTCTTTCTTCAATCCACTAACAAGTTAGTAGTCCACATCATCCCCATTAGCTATCAACATTGTCTTCCACTAATAATCATATCATTCCACTAACTTTCAACCTCTTCATGTAATCTATCTACACCATTTTCACTTCATTCATTCCAAATTCTTTTGTGTCACCACGGCAACTAATAGGGTTATTCTCTAGTTCATCTTAATCCTAATATTACTAATTAGAGACCTTCAACGGGGTCTTCATGCACGTTAATTGTCACAATATGCATCAATAAACGAAACTAAATCCTATAAATTATCACGATAAGGCCAAATCCCATTGGCACAATCACTACTACAAAATCTCTTTTGCGAGGCACTTTCAAAAGATTAATGGTGGCGGTTATTTAGAAAACCACCACGATAAATGCTTGAATTAACCATGACAGTTATTTTAAATTAACTCAAGGGCGTTATAATAACCGTCATGGTAAATCAATTAACCGTGACAATTTTATAAAAAAACCCGTCAAGGTTAATGAGGCCCATACGTCCATCCCACATTGCAATGAGCGGCCTATACCAGCCCGATAATGACACCAGAGTATAAAAACCGAGAAAGTTGGGAACCCTAATTCATATCACTCCCTCCCCGTAACCGCACTCTGCCTCCCCTCCCACACTTCACCGGCCTGTCCTCTCTCTCTCAACCACTCTCTCCCCTCTCGTATCCCCTGATCCCGTCCGTCCTCTCTCTTCCCACCTACGGCGCCGCCCCAACCCTTCCCAAGTCGGGCGCCACCCCTCTCCTCCCTACCCAATCCCGGCGGCGCCCTCCCTAACCGCGCTCACCTACGGCGACCTAGGAGGCCCGCGTCGCGCGGCGACGGCTTGGTCCGGAGCGCGCAACGCGCGGGCAGGCCTTGCGCAGCAACGGCGGGATCTAGCGTCCGCCGGGCGGATCTGGCGGTTTCAGCGTCGACCTCGACCCCGGGAGGCGCCGCGTGGCGGCGGGTGCCTAGAGCGGCGCCTTGGCGGCGGATCTCGCGTCGGCGGCCTCGTATCCCGGCCCGTGGCTACCCGGTGCTCCCAGGCGCGGCGGCGACCAAGCTCCTAGCCCGCCCGTGGCTACCCGGCGCTGTGTGGCGGCGGCGCGAAACCCCTAACAGGCGGACGGCCTAGATCTCGGGCCCGTTAGGGTTTCGGATGGGATTTTCTCTCTCTTTTTTTCAAATAACCATGGCGATTTTTTTGGGGTCCCAAAACTGTCACGGTTAATCCTTCCATTTACGGTGAGCTTCCCGGAAAATAAAAAAAAAAAAACCAGTAGTAGTGGATTTTCTAGCGACTCCTTGCACTACGTCATCCACTACACCCCACTACTTTTCCACTACCGTCTTATGAAGCCACGTCATGCAAAGTCATTATGTGTGTCCTTCACACTTCACCTTCTACATGTTCTATGCAAATCTCGTGGCAAAATGCAAAGTATTCACCTTATAATCCTTAGTGTTTAACATTCTAACCCATATATATTCCTCTTCTATACACCGTGGCGGTCTTGCGCAGGGAATCCTCCTAGTTCCACTAACTTTCAACCTTTTAATGTAATCTATCTATATACTAGAAGAAGCATTGCATTAGTGCCAACTAATATGTAAGATTTATAAATGCATTCGACCCTAAAAGAGTATCTGAAAACTGAATGTAATAAATAATGAAAATTTTGACTGAAAATTTAAACTTAAAACACTGAAAAATATAGACTAAAAACTAAAAAAACATAACTCATTAAACTAAAACTAAAAGACACAATAAAAAGATGAAATAATGATAATTGAAAAAGAGTACGCAATGAAAAAACTTGAAACTGAAATTGACAAAAAAGCAAGAATACTAAAAAAATAAAAGATAAAGATAAAAAAAATACCGCACAAACATAAAAAAGAAAAAATGAACACGGCTTGGGCAGGCCGCAGAATGGTACTTAGGGATGAAAACGGTATGGATAATCCTCCGCACCGATCCGCTCCGAATCCGAATTTTAAGGATGTGGGGAAGTGTTTTTAATATCCATGCGGATATGGATAATCCGAATCCGACTATACGAGGATGCGGTGTAGGATATGGTATTGGCAAAACCCGGCGGATATGGATTATCCGACAATTCAACACGGATTATCCGACGCATAAAATAGGATAATCCGAATATTTTAAGCAACCAAAGTGGCAACAATATTTTAGTTATCTTTTTGCTATATATAGAATGGTATTCCAGTGGCAACAATATGGCAGATGGATGTTGTGTGTTGTCTATTTTCCTGTTTGCCTAGTACGCAGTGTCATATACTCACGCACTCACGCCTTCCAAAAGTTTGTCTTAATAAGAATATTTACTTTATGACTTTGGTTTAAAAATTGTATCGCCGCTTTATCGCTTTAGTTAAAAAAATATTTTTTTATTATTAAAAAAATATGTAAATCACATATTATCCGACTTCTAAAAGTCCGCTTCCGCTCCGACACCGGTCCGAACCCGTACCAATTCCGACATCCTAAAAAATCCGTATTCACATCCGAATCCGCATAATATCCGATCCGCTCCGAAACCGATTAGAAAAAGAGGATTAGGATATGGGAGAGTCATTATCCGCTCCGATCCGATCCGTTTTCATCCCTAATGGTACTCGCATCCATGGGCCAGGACATACGTGCAAAGCCAGGCCACAAAATCCGACCGATGTGGGAAAAAGAAACAGCCGAGTGATCGTTAGAAATTCCAAAAAAAAAAAAAAAAACCGTCCGGGTTCCGATCATGACAGGTCGGGCCGTCAAGTGTTGGGCGACCCTTTCGATGTTCTGTTGTTCATGGTGAACCAGGCAGGAAAAACACGACTCACGCGCACATACTTCTCGCATCCTTCCTCGGCCAAAAAAGCAGGGTTGTAAAGGATCCGGGACCGAAAGTGCAGGGGCGGTCCGTAGCTAAGCTCTGCCCCTGGTTGACACACCTCCAAACTACGTGTGCAGCGGCACGTTTGCAGTCACGTTACCATCACACCAACCTTCATTCTATTGTATCGGAGGCATATAATTCTTGGTGCAGATGAAATTGGCTGCCATAGATCAGATTGCACTTTGGTTAGTGCTCAGTACACGCAACAGGCACTGATCGGATCACACCCAATTTACCTGAAGATGCCATGTCCACTCATTTTACTCGATCGAGCGGATGATGATCACAACAAGTGGAGGCAACATATATCCGACCGTGATTTGCCCCGCGCCAACGCCAAGGATCGGAATCGCCTCTCGGGTCAGGTCTCAGGTGACAGTGAGACAGCATCTTCAATTCTAATGCATACTCTCTTTTGGTTATTCTATTTTATTTACTTGTCGTGCTAATGAAAGCATACTTGGATTAGGTGATTAGGTCTGAATTAGATCCGCACAATGTAGCCCCAGATCGATGGCTAGAATATTTGTCTCCCCACAGGAGCCCGGTGGCATCTCGGATCGGCCCTCTTTTCACCTGCAGCCAGATACGTGCATTCTCCTCAAAATTCGGCGTCACATCAAGAGTTGTAGCCACGCTATAGTCCCTACTACAGCTGGTGAATTACAGGTCGCCAACTTTTCTCTCGATCTTGATCTTCGCAGCTGGGTGCCCCAAGAGCATTCCCCGACTTATTCGGTGCCTAGACCACCCATCGGCAAACGAATTTTGTGAAGTTTCTTTGGCAATCCTGCCCGTTGCTTTCCTTCCCAGCTTGCCTCGATGCGTTCGCATCAAGACGGTGCAAGAATATATATTGTGTGTTAGCCGTGTTCAGAATATAAGCACCTCACATATATAGCCATCATCACCTAGGTGGGCAAGCTATAGGGCATTATTAGAGAGCACGACAAAAACATGGAACAAAGATTGGTAGTGCTGGTGCTTGCGATAGCGTCGTCGTTGTACGCTTGTCCAGCGGCATCAGCGTTCGCGGGGGACGACGTCGTCCGTGTCGCGCTAAAGCATGTCGACGCAGGGAAGCAGCTGTCCAGGCCCGAGCTGATCAGGCGCGCCATGCAGCGCAGCAAGGCGAGGGCGGCCGCGCTCTCCGTGGTGAGGAACCGCGCCAGCCCCCGCTTCTCTCGCAAGGACGACGACCAGCAAACAACGCCCGGCGTGCCGGTGCGACCGTCGGGGACCTCGAGTACGTCGTCGACCTCGCCATCGGCACGCCGCCGCCGCAGCCCGTCTCTGCGCTGCTCGACACCGGCAGCGACCTCATCTGGACGCAGTGCGCGCCGTGCGCCAGCTGCCTCACGCAGCCAGACCCGCTGTTCGCGCCGGGGGAGTCGGCGTCGTACGAGCCCATGCGGTGCACCGGGCAGCTCTGCTCCGACATTATGCACCATGGCTGCGAGCGGCAGGACACGTGCACCTACCGCTACAACTACGGCGACGGCACCATGACCATGGGTGTCTACGCCACGGAGCGCTTCACCTTCATGTCGTCGGACGGCGACAGGCTCATGACCGTCCCGCTCGGTTTCGGGTGCGGCTCCATGAACGTCGGCAGCCTCAACAACGCCTCCGGCATCGTGGGCTTCGGCAGGAACCCGCTCTCGCTGGTGTCCCAGCTCTCCATCCGCCGCTTCTCCTACTGCCTCACGTCCTACGCCAGCGGCAGGAAGAGCACCCTCCTGTTCGGGTCCCTTTCCGGTGGAGTCTACGGCGACGCCACCGGCCCCGTGCAGACCACGCCGCTCCTACAGAGCCTCCAGAACCCGACCTTCTACTACGTTCACCTCACGGGCCTGACCGTCGGCGCCAGGCGGCTGCGAATACCGGAGTCGGCGTTCGCGCTCCAGCCCGATGGCTCGGGCGGCGTGATCGTCGACTCCGGCACTGCGCTCACGCTCCTACCGGGTGCGGTGATCGCGGAGGTGGTGCGGGCGTTCCGCCAGCAGCTGAGGCTGCCGTTCGCCAACGGCGGCAACCCCGAAGACGGCGTGTGCTTCCTGGTGCCATCGGCCTGGCGGCGTTCGTCGTCGACGTCACAGGTGCCGGTCCCAAGGATGGTGTTCCACTTCCTGGGCGCGGACCTCGACCTGCCGCGGCGAAACTACGTCCTGGACGACCACAGGAGGGGCCGCCTGTGCCTCCTCCTGGCGGACTCCGGCGATGATGGCTCGACGATTGGCAACCTGGTGCAGCAGGACATGCGCGTGCTCTACGATTTGGAGGCAGAGACCTTGTCGTTCGCTCCGGCACGATGCTGACACGCGCGCAAATGGTACCAGGTCTCACTTTTCACGCAACAAACAAAAAGGCTTGTAAATAAATGATCTTGTGGTTTTAGAGGAAAATAATAAATATGATCTGGTTAAGAAAAAGGGAAGAGGAACCGTGACGTGACGTAATCCTGGTAGAGCACGCGCAATCATGTTAGGGCCGTTATCACTCTTGGGCCACGCACGAGGGTGGTGTGGTGTGGTCGGACCCTGTCCTCGGACAGGAGAGCCCGAGGCCTGAAATACCTGACGTGCGGGCGGGCAACCGCGCCAAGCTGGGCCACTTGGTTAGGGGATTATCACAAACTGAAGTGGCCCAATGAGGCCCACATAACCCAAGCTGGAAGAGGACAAGCCCACGTTCCTGCTGATGCCGAGAGCGTACCGATTGTCTACTGATAATGCCGTCCCCGCAGCGTCGCCGTCGGATCTTGGTCGATCCGGTAAGGTGTTTCATGCCTGTCAGACATGTCCTGTTATGGCCTTGTAGCAAGTTAGCAACTTGTCGCTCATTTCAGGTTTGTTGTTACTCTACTAGTATAGGTTGCACTAAGATCCATAGCTGCGCGTGTCTCTATTTGTTCCCGTCGAATCATATCATAAGCTGGTTTCGCAGTATCCAAGTACTAAATTCCATAGACTTTGTTTCTCCACTGATGCTACTAAATCCACTGCTCTCTTTTTTTTCCCCAACAATTAAGAAGCTTTTTCCCTGACTTGCTGCATTAAAAACTAAATCACAAGCTTCTGATAAAAAATGAGCTATATATTCTAGCAAGATTTGTAATATGAGTATATTTACGCTTTACCCAGATGTAAGGGGACATTTTGGGATTCCATTTCTTAATATCATGACCAAAATGAACTCCAGCATCTATCATCTCTTTCAAATTGATGTTCCAATATCTTCTTGTCATTTTTTCCACATTTCCTTTTTATTTTTTATTTTTTCGTCTTACCATTACGGAATTAATTTCTTTATGAAGATTAAAAAAGAGCCGAAATAGATTTAAATAAATAATAATTGTTCTGATGGCCTATTTTTCTTTTGATTAAGTGTTAGGCATTAATATTGTGTATGCTGTTGCCACTAAAACTCTGAAACTGATAGATAATGCTGCAAAAACTTCTCTGGTCCTGATGAAAGTAATTGAATATATTCTAAGAGGAGACCAATGAACTAACTGAATATATTCGTGTTTCTGCACAGAGGACTGAAAAAACATGTATACCCACCCCACATCAGCCTATATCTGTATGGATGTATCACCTATTTCTCAACAAAAGGAAGAAAAAAAGAATGACGTGCTCCAGTAGTTTCTTCCTGTATCAGGATTCAGACTTCCATGCCTCCCTTTCTCTGAACTTCCTTTGTGCATACAGCGGGAGTCTTCTAGGAACACAAGGCAGCTATGGCCTGCACACAAACGTGTGTTTCCTTTATATATACCCCCGAACAATGGAGACTCGCGATCACCCTGCACGCCCTTAACATCATCTTGTCAGAACGAGGCACTCCAAATTGCATCCTCCCCCTTCACTGCATCTCGAGTGCACGTATTTTAGCCTCTCAACTGGATTGCAGACCCCACTGCACTTCCAGTCAAACGACGCAACACAAACGTTCCCTGCTTGTGCTTTCCACTCACAATCTGAGAGGAAATTTCAGAGAGCAAAGATTGGTCAGAACTTAGAAGTGCCCAATGGTGCATGCTATACAGAGGTGCTGAAGAAACTGACCTGGTGGTGTTCCACAACACATGTCCCTGTCGTCGATGTGCTCCACATCTAGGCCGATAAACCATGCGCCAAGAGATACATCTTCATTCGCGTATTTATGCAATATCGGCCTGGGCGATACGATGAATATACATAGCTGCATCAGCTGCCACTCAAGAAAGAGAAAATTTGTCTAAGTGAGCACAAACCGTGCTCCGGTCTTACTGGTTGATCGAGATGTAGGTGGCAAGATCCTTGGAGATGGCATATATCTGCCCTGTGGCATGACGAAAATACTTGTTCCCATCTTCTCCAAACTTCCAGAACTCAGGCTCATGGTATTTTGAATCTCTGATGAGAAAACATCAGTAAAGTGGAATGTTAGTATTTAGAGAATTCAGTGTATTGGAACTTCAATTTTCTAGGCTGTTTTCAGAAGAATTACTTGTCAGAAAGGACTGGTCCAGACTTCATACAACCAATATACACCCGTGGTTTCAATTTATGCCGACCAAGGGTTGCGATGAGCATGCCTGCACATTTTACTCCAGTTAATATTAATAAATAATCAATGGACCTCCTCACTACAGTTGGTGATTTTAGAGGTTCATATACTACTGTATTAGTCTAATACTAAAGAGTAGTACCTAGGTTTACGTGAACATCGTCGTCCACCTTGACATAGAAATCTGCATCCCATAAGGCCACAGCAGTAGAGAAGTATATCTTGGTCTTTGCAGATAGCTTGTGGTACCCTTCAACATGATCCTGTAAGCATGTACAGTTGTCTCATAACAATGCTTAACACACATGACAGTCCCTCAATCAGCGGCAGAACATAGATTTGGATCTTTGTGCTTCAACGGAATGGACAAAACAATGGCAAAGATAGTTAATGAAGACCATCATACCAGCCTAAGAAAGTCGTGATGCATTTCATCCTCCGCGTCTATAGCTTTATCAAGGACGTTGTTTGATGTAGCGCTGCAATAAAAACCAGTTTTTTTTTTTTTACTTCAGTAAATGCATAGACTATTGAATATGTACAGCTTCTTAATTATGGGTTTGTAACTTATTCACAAGCATTAAACTGAAAGACAATACAGTTAAGCATACCTATGTCCTATTGTAAATCGGATGATGATTCCCTTCTCCTCCAGTTTCTTGAGTTTCTCACCTAATAAACAGCAGGTCAGTATGCAAGAGACAGCAAGCACAGCAAGCTAGAAATAGCAGTCAGCCCTAATGGAGATTTCCTACGACATTGGATCTTTCAAGGAAAAAAAACACAGAGAGAATCCTGCATCATTTCCTCTAGAGCCTAGGAACTAGAAACATATAAATAAACAATCGCTAACCAGCAGCAGATAAAAAAAAAAAAAAAAAAAAAAAAAAAAAAAAAAAACCAAGTCGCAGAGCATAACGCGAACCTTGAGGCATCCAGGTCTCCCTCACAGAATCCCGACGCTTCCTGCTACTGAAGGCGGTGTTGATCCCAATCACAACGAACGCCCTTCTCCTCTGCAGCTTACTTATGCCACCTGTACTTTCCCCATGAAGCTCATTGCTACTGCGCTTTGCTGCCAGCTCCATCTGTAGTGTGTCAATTGACTTCTCTAAGGATCTGAAAACAGAATGATACCCAAATTAGTCCCGAATTGATAGACGAAAATCAGTTTCTGTAAACTGTTTGCAAGGTCCACGCTGACTTACTGTATGGCCTCATGAGTCTTTGATACCTCCCCATAATGTCCCTATCTTCGGCAGGTTTCTGAAACCAAGAAAAGTTATACAATCAGTTAACAGAACTGTTACTCCTCGGAAGGACATACTTGACCTTGAAAAGCTTGCTTTACGTTATGGTAATAGTACAGTTTTATGTGCTTTATCGAACAGCGTAGTCAAATGCAGGAGAATTTTTTTAAGAAACAAACAAATGGTGTCAACAACTACAAGAGGTGTACTTAATTAGTGCATAAACAGTGCATATCCATTTCCTCGTGTTCCCTAAACCGTCATAGTCTTTAATCTATGTTTTCTTGCCTGATAAATACTGCCACAACAGTTCATAGTACTTTCCTCCGTTTAAAAATGTAGTTCATTTTTGGAACTTTTCTAGATTCATTTTCTTTTCTATGTATCTGCATGCGTAGTGTATAACCAGGTGCATAGAAAAAATCAATGTATCTCGAAAAGTTCAAAAAAGAACTACAATTTGGAACGGAGGAAAGAAGTAAGAAGACAAGACAAGAGTATGATGCCTGTAACAATGTCGAATTCAACAATGTCTGAAGTAGCAAGCTGATTAGGCCCAGGAATTTATTACAGAGCAGAAAAAAGGGATATATAATAAGCAAAAAGAGAGAGGGAAAAAACAGAAAGTTGAGGGGTTAGGCTGGCCTACCGGCTTGGCAACAAAATCTTCGGAAAGGCTCTGCAGCTCCCTGTCGTGCTGGTGCCGCCGGCTCTGCACCACGACCGGGCTCGGCAGGCTCGGCATCGATCCAAACCTGCACAAAAACCATCGCCGCCGCAGATGGCAGACGCAGAACCCGTAAGCCGGCCTTGCAGCACGCGGTGACACGCACAGAACTCCCCGGGCATAGCAGCAAGAAGAAGAGAAACCAATCTATTGACTCACAGGTCGGTAACGAGCATGCCCAGGAAGAAGCTGAGAAAGCAGAGGATGAGTATCCGGCGCGAGAGCAGCCTCCTTTCCGAGGCGGCGGCGCCGTTCTTGGGCTTCATCTCCGATCGTTCCGCCTCTCTCTCCTCGTCGTGTCTGGTGGGCCGGCTGGGGACTCGTGCTATGCCTATGCGTTTCGTGAGTCACACCATACCGGAGGCGAGCAAGGGGAGGGCGGCTTTATGCAGGCTCGACGTAACCGAAGCAGAGGAGGGGAGGGAAACACCAAGAGGGAGACGACGACTAGTTTAATGGTGGACTCGGAGCAAATGCTACGTTCACGGCGCAAGGGTGGGAACGCTGTTTTTTTTCTAGACGGAGACAGAGGTGGGGAACGGGGATGCCTGCCTGTGGTTTAGGGGAAGGCTGTTACGGGGCTCCATTTTTCTTTTTCTCTTTTATATATTTTGTTTGTTATACTGCTAGAGATTTGCAAAAATTTTCATTGATGAAATGGGTATGAGAGATATTGGAAACAAACAAAATGATATTTTCAGACATCAGATATTTATATAACATATGAAGAATGAGAAATTCATATTCCTTTTGTTTCTTTTTTATAATGCGCATTAGAATTTAGAAAAGTCCTTACTAGCTTATTTTGATTATCATTTACGCTTGATGAAGTGCATCATCAATTACTTCAAATTCAGTTTCGCAAAAAAACAAAACTTACATAAAGTTCAGTTTGCACATACACATGGAATGTGAATCTACTAATACATAATTTGAGTAATTGGTCAAAGTTAGAGTATGTTTCTTTTTCTAATCTTATATGTGCCTATATTTTGAAAAAAAGAGGGATTTTAAATTGTAGGGAGAAAACCATATCATTTCGTAGGTGTCCGCAAAAATTTTAGTTTTATAAATGCAACACCAACATTTCCAAATGACAACTCTTTTCTAATGAGATTTATTAAAAAAGCCTTCCTTAAAAAGAAAGTTAATAATACTATCTGAAGAGTTCAGCATTAAAGAAAGTCCGCGTCACAACTGCAATAACCGAGACCTAAAAAAGTGGCATCATTTTTAGGCGCCTTCCTTTCCTGCCGCGTTGGCACCGGCACGGCGAGTTCCGTATCATTTCCGGGTCCGCGAGGGACGCGGCACGGAGCCACAGACACGTGAGAATTGCAGAGCTGAGAGTTCTATCAAAAACGCGCGGCAGCCACCTGGCGCCATGGCGTCGCTGACCCTGCCTGTCCCTCTCAGTCTCAGACGGGACGCATCATCATCGGGGCCTCGGGGGCGCCGCACCAGCAGCCGCCGGCGACGGCAAGGTGCGCCAGCGATTTCCTGGAATACGTTCTCATGATTCACACCGTACACGATGGTAGATTCGTTCACCGAACTACCAAAGCAAGGATGGCAGTTTCACTCCCGCCGCCGCCGGAGAATCCACGTTCCACATATACCATGATCCACCGTGTCAGCTGGTGTGGTCGAGTCGAAACGTACAACTCAGTTAGCCTGAGTGAGACCATTTGTCTGAGATCCCAAGGTTGCAGTTGTGACCCAAACGAGATTACTTGAATCGACCCTGGGCCGATCGACGTCTCTTTCACCGTCAGTACATTACAGAAAATGGCTGCAGGTACGACTGGTAATTCCAAAGCATGAGTTGCCCGGTCTAACACTGCACGCTTCAGGGAAAGCGACCAAGCTGGACCGCTAGCCACGAACAACGCGCCACAGGCCAACGGAATACTGTTACTTTCCACGGAACGGCAATACGGTATCGTCGGCGGCAGGCGGCTGTACATGGATCCCTACGTTGTTATCGACAGATACATATGGATTAAGGGCTTGTTTGGATGCAGTGGTTCGCATCAATCCACATTGCCTTTGATTAAGACCTTTTTTGGATGCGCAGATCCACATGTGTTGGGTGGATTAGAGTGGAACTTAACTAAATTCCACCTCAATGCACTCTAACACATACGAATTGAGTTGAATCTGATAACACTCAAACAAACATACGAATTGAGTTGAATTTGATAACACTCAAACAAGGCCTAAGGCTATCGATCCAGCCATCCACAACACTGGGAATCGGAGCATGGCCAATCTTGTTTTGTTATTGTTGTAAAAATAAATAAATCTAGTTTTCTTATCGTGCCCAGCCGGCAATGGGCCCCTACACCGTGTCACCGTCTGCAACAAAAACAAACCCGGAATGCCGGCAGTACAGAAATGGCGTTCTCCAACTTGAAGCAAAACTGGTGTTTTCAATACGTGCTTTGATAGCTGGACATTGGATTCGATGCTTCCAGGACCGTTTAGATCATCAGCGATAACGATGAAACAGGGCGAAATAGCGTCATGAGTCATGACTTATATGAAGTAACTGGAACTGACTAGGACGCGTGATTAAGTAAATAGTACGTAGCATACTAAGTTGTTGCTGCAGGTGGTTATCAATGGCCACATCGAGGTGATTTGCATGGTCATGACCGCATCACAGATTCACATCTCACAAGAAGCTGGGGACGACAAAAACCAGCACCGGTGATAAGAAGCATCATTTTCCAAACGGTCAGATATGCACAGATGAATGAAACGTCTAGTCATCCCATTTAGGAGTGAAAAGTGCATGCCAATCACACAAAATCATATTCTGCCCGAAATAAGTTTCTTCACACGATTGTGGCCAACCTTGCAAGCATGCACATGACATTACGACCTTTAATCTTCTGAGTGGCTTGTCCAACATATACACCACTCCGCTTATGATGCTACTGGATGTAAGGATGACTGGTCTGGAAGACAAGTCTACACTAATGTTGAAGATCCACTTTTACAAATTTGCAATCCCTTCTTTCAAATTCTTGAAGCAGATTGACCTTGAGAGGCATGGCATGTATGACGCTTACACTATCGTGTAGGCTATGCTAAGGCAGTCCATGTTGGAATATCTACCCAGCCCATGGCGTTATCATGTTGTACACGGCTCCATAGATAGACTATAGGATATTCTCTAGTTGTTGTAATCTATTGTTGTTACTTGATATGTAAGTTAGCTAGTTAGCTAGCATAGCATGATCCTAACCGGTTGTATCTAAACCTATCGTGTAAACCACGCTAGGGGTGTTTCCTAGCCTATATAAACACGGAGCCGTGAGCCTGAGAAGGCATCACGTTAAACCCACTTTACATGTAATCAGAGCTTAGGTTTCCACAAAATCCACCCATGGCTTCCTCCTCTTCTACCGCGCAGCCCTTTGCCTTCTCGCTGATCGGCTGCCCGGTTTCTGAGAAGGCATGGCAGTGGGTCGGGAACCTCCGCCAACACCGTTACCCGTGGAGGACGCGGTGGCTTCAATCGTGGTGGAGGTGGACGTGGCCGCGGCCGTGGTGGTGGCCGCGGCAACGGCAACAATGGTGGCAAGCCCCCCAATGGTGGAGATCGCATCTGCCAACTGTGCGAAAAGGAGGGGCACACTATTCTTTGCTGCCACAAGCGCTTTGACTCCTCCTTCCACGGCACGCCGGAGCAGCGCACGGTCTCGGTTGCCACCAACTCCAACTCTTATGGCGTCGACACCAACTGGTACACCGACACCGGCGCCACCGACCACATTACGAGTGAGCTTGATAAGCTCATCGTGAGGGACAAGTACCACGGCAACGACCAGGTACACACCGCCAGCGGTGCAGGTATGAGAATAAACCAAGTAGGTCGAGTTTTGTTCATACCCCAAATCGCAATCTTATTCTTAATACTGTTCTTTATGTTCCGGAAGCAAACAAAAGTCTTGCCTCTGTCCATCGCCTTACCTCAGATAATCGTGCCTTTATTGAATATCATCCTACTCATTTTTTTATCAAGGATCACGCCACGAAGAAAACACTGCTTAGAGGGGGGAGTGCGAGGGCGGACTGTACCTGTTGAAGTCGTCACATAGTCCAGCCCCTTCATCGAATAAGGTGACGATGCTGCTGTCAAGATCTCGGCGTCTAGGTGGCATAGTCGCCTTGGTCATCCGTCTTATGAAGTTGTCCGTCAAGTCCTTAGCAAGAGTCAAATTAAGTTTGTTTCCGAAGTTCAGTAAAGACACCATCTATGATGCATGTCAAAAGGGTAAAAGCCATCAGCTGCCATATCCTAGATCAACAAGCGTGTCATTAAGTCCCTTTGAACTTGTTTTCTCATATATGTATGGGGGGGCAACACCTACTTCGGTTGGCAAGAATGATTATTATGTTAGTTTCATTGATGATTTTAGCAAATTCACTTGGATTTATTTGCTACGGCATAAGTCCAAGTTTTTAGAAGTTTCATGAGTTTCAATCTATGGTAGAACGCCAATTCAGCAAAAAAATTCTAGCTATCCAAACTGATTGGGGAGGTGAATACCAAAAAGCTAAATTCCTTTTTTTAAGGTGTAGGCATCGCACATCATGTCTCATGTCCTCATGCTCATCAGCAGAATGGATCTGCTGAGAGGAAACATCGTCATATAGAAGTGGGTTTATCTCTACTAGCGCATGCATCCATGCCCTTAAAATTTTGGGATGAAGCTTTGCATGCCCTTAAAATTTTGGGATGAAGCTTTTTAGCCACCACATATCTCATTAATCGCGTCCCTAGCAAAGTTATTCAAGGTCAAAATCCTCTTGAGCTTCTTAGAATGACTTATTATATTTTCATAGTAATACCAATGTGCTGTCATAATAACGTTTCTTAATTCTCTATAATCTATATCCTAAATTATAATAAGTCATTCTAAGAATTTTGGAGAGTAAAATTTTAGTCAAACTTGATTTGATTTTACTCTCCAAAATTCTTAGAATGGCTTATTATAATTTAAGATGTAGGTATTAAATAAATAGTACTAATTCATTGACAGTTTCAGTTTTAACCACAAGATTTGCATGATCCACGACCGCATCACAGATTCACAACTCAATAGAAGCTGGGGCAAAAACGTACACCGGTGTTAAGAAGCATCATTTTTCAAAACATTCAGATATGCACAGATGAAATTTCTAGTAATCCCACTCAGCAGCGAACAGTTCACGTCATTTCCATCACACAAAATCATATGCTGCCAGGTGCCAGAAATAATTTTCTTCACAGGATTGTGACCAACTTCGCAAGTCTGCTCATGACATTTCGCCCTTAATCTTCTGAGTGGCATGTCCAATAGACCAGCCCACTGCAAGGGTCAAGGGAACTCGGTACACAAACTGGACAGTGTAGGAGGGAGTAAAATATTATAGTAGATGGAAATTGCAGGGATGGAAATTGCAGGCATACCTTATCAACACAAGAACACATTGCAGAACGCCAGCAACACCAGTCCAGACAGAAGGGCCCTTGTTCGTCAGCGCGTCTTGCACCAATAAACCCACAGATCCAGCTAGGCAGACAAAAAAAGAGACCACATATGCTACAAAAAAGCCAAAGCTTCACTCTGCAAGATTAAGAAACTAATGTTACAAAACTTCAATGCAAGTATCACAGACAAAAAAAAATTGTACATCTTAAATTCCATTTGAGCACATTCCAGCACCCTGAAATTGCTTGTCTTGTTATAGAACCAATGAGGGAGTTTTCAGGTATGCAAAAAATACGTCCGTTTGGGATTACAATGACAACACCATGACTTACTGAACCTGATAAAAAGTGATGCATCACATAGCACAATGCTAGAAACTTGAGGCTCTTCAATTAGAAAGCAAAGGTTTAGTTAAGGAAACTTTGGCTAGGTGGCACATGTACTTGCCATTGGATGCAAGGATGACTGGAACACAAGTCTATACTAATGTTGAAGATCCACTTTGAAAAAAATTCCAATGCCTTCTTTCAAATTTTCAAGCAGATTGACTCCGAGAGGCATGGTTTGGCGCCTTACAATCTCATTGGGTAGAATACTCCCTCCGTCTCAAAATAAAGCCATTCTAGCTTCCCAAGAAGTCATTTTTAAACTTTTAACCAATTATGTCTAAAAGAGTATTTTTATACTATAAAACTAGCATCATTGAATAGATCTTGAAATATAATAAAATTAAAATCATTTGGAGATATAATTGTTGCACGTATTTTCTACAAACCTAGTCAAAGTTGAGAAAGCTTGACCTGCACACATCCCATAGCGACCTCTATTTTAGGAGGGAGTGTATATGCTAAGGGGAGTCCAGGCGCTCTTGTTTACCAACATAGTATGGTTCTCTACTAACTTTCCTTGATTTTGACATTATGAAAAAAACAGCGCAAATGATTTATTTTACAAGCTTTATGTTGCTGCAGGTATCTTTAAATTCTAGATCCACAAAACCTATCTGACCAGGATCTCAATCAGTGTTGTTCAAAAAAAAAAAAAAAAAAAGACCTTTCCTGGAAATAGTTCTATATCAACTGTTGGGAAAGGCAAGGTGTGGCGAGCTACCTCCTTCCAGACGCCTAAGGTGTTCAAGGCGTGAGGCGAGGTGAAGCCATACGAACATCTTAATCAATAATGCCACTAGAATTTAGAAGCAACTTAAACTTCAATACTGACAGTTCTTAGCATGTATTACCATAATAAGCAGTGCTACTAGTATAATCTATAATGCCACTAGAATTTAGAAGAAAATTAAACTTCACTTCAGTACCGCCAGTTCTTAGCATGTATTACCAGCACAGCATAAAGTAGTACTAGTAAAATAGGAACTCTGGAATCTCTCCTCTCAATAGCAACAAATTAGACTATAATGGCATAACTTAATTACTAGTGACGTAACACCCAACTCCTGGCTCTCATCTCTCAGTGTTCAGCAGAGTGCAGAGAAGACCCAACCAGAAACAAGCAACAGAGCAGAGGAAACACAGATCAGCACAACTACTAAGAGCAGAGCAGAGGGAGGAGGGAGAGAGGCTGGAATAGCAAACAAGGGGAAGTAGTTGGGAGAAAAGGATACACCTGTGCTGTGTGACTGAGCCGCTGGAGGGAATCAAAGAGCAGAGATCAACGCGGATCAGGCGGGGAGGCAGCAGATTAAAGCGAGCCCTCTTCCCTCCCTCTGCCACTCTTCTCTGTTCTCTTCCCAGGTGCTCCCTCTGCCACTCTTCTCTGTTCTCTTCCCCTCCCTCCTCTCTTTCACTCCCTCTCTGCTCTCTTCCCCTCCCTCCCTCCCTCCCTCCCTCTCTGCTCCCTCGATCCCAAACAATGCGAATCTGAGAATCAACCACCCGATGTAGGTGCAGGCCCGAGACCTCCGCTGACGCAATCAGTGAGTTTCCTGCCCCCACACGTGATTCCCCTGTTTCCCACGCACGCACGATCACCACATTTCCCACCCGCAGGCGAAATCCCTGCTGCGACGCCTTTTCCTTCTGCACCCTCCCACGCTCACATGCTTTGCAGCATCCCCCTTGAGCAGCTCGACGCCTTGACGACGTGCAAGGCGACGCCATATGCATGAAAGCTGTGGCGAGCCCGACGCCACCGTTCAAAAATCGCTCAGACACCAAGGCGATGACTAGGTGACACCTTAATAACTTTGATTACAACTCAAATCAAACAAGTCTATTTGACCTATTGTATATTGGTTCTGCAGCATCAAGTTCAATGACAAGACAGTATTTGAAAAACAAATGTATGTAATCCCATTGCGCAAACTCAACAGCAAAACAAATGGGGTGAAAAAAAAACATGAAACAGTGTCCTGGATAAGACAACAATAATAACAAGGAGTAACACTTAAAGTCATTGTTCTACCCAACTACAGAAGTTATATTTGACAGACAGATTATATCTTGATTGCATTACCTGAAAATAAGCATATAGGAGGATAAAGGCATTATGATCCATGATCAGGGATAATTCGTAATGGTGGTAACCACTGGTGGAGCCACGTGGAGGCCATACTGCGCCATGCCCCCCCCCCCCCTTCCCCCCCCCACGAAGCCCACAGGTCTCCTAGCTCTCTGGTAGGGCACTGCATGTGCATTTCCCTGCACTCTGCTGCTACCGCTAGCAGTGATCATCTGGGGCACAGACTGGCCATGCCCCCCCACACAGCAGTAGCGTATTATTTTGCTCAAAAAAAAAAAACAGTAGCGTGTGTTATGCCCCCACCGTTAGTTAGCCTGTACTACTCCATTAGGCTGTATTCTTTGCTTCTACAGTCTGCTGCTCTGTGTGTCTAAGCCTTTTCTATTGCTTTTCAGAGGACTTTAATGCTCAACTATTTTGTTGTCACTTGTATTTGTATGGTGTGACTTATAATTATAAATACTAAGATTATTTTCTCCACTGTCCTGTGTGCCTAGGGATTCAATCGACAAATTGCCCCCCCCCACCTACTTCGTTCCTGGATCCGCAAGTGGTGGAAACCACCCTACTCTTGAAGGATACGAAAATTCACAAATCTGTAAGATTACCAAAAGAGAAGTCCAACTAGTTGTCTAAGTAGTTCCTTAAGTCCCCTAGAAAAAAATTTTATGACTTTCCATATGATAACCCAACTAGATCCCACGTAGAACTGCCTCCTACTTGCTAAGTCCATACCAGAGTTACCAGAGTGGGACAGGAGTTGTTTGAAACATGAGATAGTCCCCTACAAGACCACATACAAAAATATTTTCAGCTCATAACCACAATGCTAATTAAGGGGCGTTTGGGAATGCTCCCAGCTCTAGATTCTCTGTGAGAATCACTCCAAGACAGCCAAACAATAAAACATGACTAGATTCTGGTGGGATGACAAGAATCGCTTCTCCATTCACACGGCGAGATGGGAGCTGAATAACCTGCTCTCATCACTCCCTTTCAATCCCCACAAGAATCACTCCAAAATCACTTCCCAGTGGTCTGCACCAGAATCACTCCATCAGATAATCAGGGTCCAGGGAGCTCGAGCTAAGAATCAAGAGTGAAGCTCCACCAAACAGGCCCTTATTAGTTTCCTAATTACAACAATTCTAAGTCCAGTGCCAGCTTAGGAAGATGGAGATTGACTCAAATCAAAAGTCTGACATCATTGTAAAATGGTTTATTTACATCGCATGCAAATTCACGTGATCCCTGAAACTGTGTTTATTTTCAATCGTACAGATAAAACCCGGGCTGGACTGAATCATATGGATCTCAAAACCCTAAATTCATCCACCAATTCCATCAACCTTTAAAAAATCAAGCAGTAACCTCACCTCCACTCGGAATCGTCGCCGTAGGGCGAGTAGTAGTCGTATCCAATCTCATCCTTGTTCACACAATTGAACATGAGCGCCGCCAGCGAAGCAAAGATCCCTGCAAAACCGGCACGCCCAACGAAATCACACCGATCAATCGGACCCCAAAGCTCGCACGATAAAAAAAAGGAGGGGGGCTACTCCCCGAATCTTAGGGCTCCTGCTCTCACCTGGAAGGTAGTGTAGGAAGGAGACCTGAACGGCGCTGCAAACGACCGCGTCCACCCAGAACCACCATCCAGCCCCGAAGATGGCGCCGGACACGCCCGGGCCGATGATCCCCCAGAGCAGAGCAAGGTTCTCCATGGTGGCGACCTCTCCTCACCAACTCCTCCCACCAAGCAATCTCCTCGTCAGGTCGTTCCGCTTCCGCCCTCTTCTCCCTTCTTCGCCGAATTGTTTATTCGCAAGCGAAAACGACAGCCTGGAGGTGGGACTGTGGGCCGTCCAATAAAGAAAGCCCAACTCAAGATTTCTTTGGGCCTATTGCGCCACGCATGTCTATGGGCCTTAGCGAATCGCGTTGAGATGGACGGGGTGGCGCTTGCAACCTGCTGGGGCTGTTGGTGGTGGTGCGGCAGGAAGAGACGATGGCGCGAGGTGGCGCATGGGCGGCGGCGGCGGCGGTGGCGGTGTGGTGGATGGCGGCGGGGGCCGGGGCGGTGTGGCTGGAGATTGCGCCGTCAGGGACTAAGTGTGTGTCGGAGGAGATCAAATCCAATGTCGTCGTCATCGGCGACTACTCCGTCCTCTACGATCACCACCACGCCCACCCTACCATCGCCGTCAAGGTAACCAATCGCTTGGACCTAGTGTGCAATATCAAAAATAGACTATAACCATTGCTTGCGTAATTAGTTTAAGGGAGAGAAATGAATGAACTAAAATAGTTGACACTGTAAATTAATTAATTATTAGCCGACCTAGAAAACACCATTGGGTTGGGGTATCCAATTGCATCCATCAGATCGGGATTGATCGAAGCATTACAGCGTGGGAGGTGATAGACAACAAAATATTGTTATATACACAGTATAAATTTTTTGGAATGGCCGGTACTCCTATATTTTTTCTATGTTTTTGTGTACAAGTGGAAATGCATTGGAAGTGCATTATGTGTAGTATCTGTTATTATGGAAGGGAAGTGCATTATGTGCAGTAGCTGTTATTTCTTTGATGTTATGGATTTATGGTATATATCAGTTACTCTTACCTAACAATGGATGGCATACATTGGGACATGTGATTAGCCCTTGGGATATATCATATATTCATATGGCTCCTTACATTGTGGTCACACAGTCCGTGGGCGTCCTAAGAAGAACACCATTTGAAAATCATTCTGCCAGCTCAAATGCATCATAGAAAACAAAAACAATTTTATTCTTCATAAAACATAAGTAACTCTCACTATTGTTTGAGAAAGAAAATCATTGTGTGATTGGATTCCTGTCGTGGCTCCCATTATCCTTACGTTCATTCAAAGTGATCCTTAATAAGCCAAGTTCTTGATTCCTTTTGTCTATGGTGCATGAAATGGATCACGCCATCATGGTGGTCACATTGTTAGTTCTTCAATAATGAAACTGGAAGATGCTGTCCAAACACCTTGCTTATCTTGCATTGGCCATAAACTCTCCCTTCAATTAGAGGGACTAAAGATAGGCAACATTTTTCTGGATAGAGTTGTGATTGTGAATCAGGAGACATTGAATCCACCTCCATACTGTCATATTTATCTGCAAAATAGTTTGCAATTGCATTCACGATATTACATCTTGTGAATAGGGTGTATGAGTTGCACCAATTTTACCCACAAAAAGCTTTTGACTTATTTGCACATGGTAGTAGTAGTGGATAAATCTATTGGCATTTTCACTTAATTGAGAACATACTAGTAACTTTGCTGGGAGAGGAACTGGACATTGACTAGGAGTTGTCTGATTGAAGATTGTTACATCTTCAACCCTTATGTTCCGCTAACATGCTTACATTTCGTTTGGGGATCATTATTTCAGGTCACATCCCCTTTTGGAGACATTGTTCATAAGAAAGAAAAGGTTTCAATGGAGCAATTTGCATTTACCACAGCAGAAGCAGGGAACTACCTTGCCTGCTTCTCGATTGATGGTGAGGACAGAGGGTTAGTGGTGAAACTAAATCTTGATTGGAAAATTGGGATAGCTACTAGAGACTGGGAGTCTGTTGCTAAAAAGGAAAAGATCGAGGTGAAGTATATGAAAATGAGGTGTTATACTGCCAATTGTAGTTTTTTTTATTCCTCTTCCATATAACATCAAGTTTTATAATCAGGGAGTTGAACTGGAGTTACTCAAGCTTGAAGTTTCTGTCCAATCAATCCATGACAACCTGCTTCTTCTAAAATCCAAGTCTGTGCATCCACTTATTTTCCTAGCTTCATGTTTCAGTTATTCATGAACCTGACTGATACCCAGGGTATAATAACAATCTATTTAACAAAATTGTTCTCGCTGCAGAGAAGCTAACATGAGGGATGTCAGTGAAAAGACGAATTCTAGGGTCACGTGGTTGAGCATGCTCTCTCTTAGTGTTTGCATTGCAGTCTCTGTTTTACAGTTGTCGCATCTACAACAGTACTTCCGAAAGAAGAAGCTCATCTAACTGATGTCCGTAATATAGTCCTCTGCAATAAACCTATCTTTATGTTTTGTGTTTTTGCATATGAGATTTGATAGTTTCACCATCGAGTCTAGCACTTGTAAATAAACTGGTAACAACCTGAAATCCCAATCAGATGAGATGACACTGCTGCTATCCTTGTTCAACTTACTTTTGCAGCATTCAAGACAGTATTTTGTTCCATGGACAACTCAGGGACAGGGATACCTCTATTTCTACTCAAACATCCAACCTCATGGTGCTACTGACCCTCTTGCCACAGCCACAAGAAAATCTCTGTAATCACACTCAGGCAAGTTTTCTTGGATGTAGTCTGCAAGGTTCCTTCCACAACTACTCTTGAATGCTGATCTGATCTCACCGATACCAAGATCATCACAGCCTAAGATAGCTCTTGTAAGCATCCTTTTATCAGTTGCTGCAGATAGCATACTTCTCTGCAGTAGCTGGAAATATCAAGAGCAGAAGAACGAATTAGAACAGGTACAAAACAGCATGCTTTTTTGGTACTGATTTCAAGGGTTTCCTGGACTTATTACCTTGGAGTAATACTTGGAAGGGTTGTAGATGCACTTGACAACAACTCTCAGAGATTCTTCAAATTCAGCAGACCCATTCATCTTCAGTGCCTGCACGCGCGTACACATTGTCGCAAGGTAGTCAGAACAGAGTCATTGAGCAGGGCAGCATGAGGTGGATGACACGAAGTAGCTGATGAGTCCGCTTGCCTTGGTATAGTCATGGCCATATATGTGCTTGTAGCTGCAGAAGGCCAGCCTGAGCTGTGGGATGCTCCTCTTGCTGAACATCTCAAGGATCACAGCCTCGTCGACGACGGAACCGGCACCGCTGTTCTTGGTGTCGTGCAGCCTCCTCGCGTCGCATTTGGCTACGTGCTGGCTGAGTTCGTCGTGGTGCGACCTGCGGGAGGCCGCGAGAGCCAGCAGCAGCTGTTGAAACAAACAACAATGGCGGTCGTCAGGTGGTTTAACACCATGACAACAGAGAAGGGAAGTGAAGAAGGATGGGATGGGCGCATGCCCTCTGGTAAGGGTGAGACGGCTCGGTGACCATGTCCTGGTCCAGGTTCCTCCTGAACCTGGCCATGTAGGCCTGCTTGGTGAAGAAGAGCTGGTCCTGCTTCCGGCGCGTGAACACCTCGACGAGGGCGCGGTAGCCGGCCATGGTGACGCCGCCCTCGACCGCCTCCCGCGCCACGACCGCGTCCCGTTCCGCCGGCTCCATCGCCCACAGGTAGAGCAGCTTGCAGAGCTGGAGGGAGAAGAGAAACCCGCGAGACTGAGAACTCGGTCGCCGTCGCTAAGGCTGAGACGCCTGTGCGCGCCTCTGCGACGATGATGTTACCTCGTGCTCCTCCTGGTTGCTGGAGTTGGACATGGCCATGAGGGTGCCGTGCAGCGTCCCGGCGAGGTCCTCGCCGAACGTCGCACGGTACGCCGCCCTGATCTGCTGCCTCTCGCCGGGGCTCCGAGGAGCCAGGAGGAGGCCCAAGCGCCGTGGCGTGCCGCACGCGCCCCGGATCTCCCTGCACGCCTCCTCGGACCACGCAGAGGCCATGGTCGCCGACTCGCCGTCTGAACGAGAACTCTCGTTTAGACTGGACCTGGCCGGCTGGCCTGTCCAGAACGCGCGGCCGTATAAATACCAGGGGAGGCATTGCTCGCGGCGGTTTCCTTTCCCTTGGAGGTGGAAAGGGAAAGGTATCTTCTTCTCGAATGGAAACGGGCGGACGCAAATCCCGGGTCGCACTGGGTGTAGGCGCTGAGTGAGGGCAAGCTGATCTCGGGATCAGCCTTTTCAGCTTCACGTAATCTTCTTTCTTTGAACACAAATGGATCACTTACAAATGGATCACTTACAAGATCCTACGATCAGGATAGCACATTTGCCTTTTGATGTGCAAAATGAAATGTACTATGGCATTTTGCAGGTGTGTGTGGGTGGGTCATTCTCATTCACATCCACTGGTTCGTACTCCAGTGGTGGTTGCCAGGCGAAAAGGTCGGAGTACTCGTATACTACGAGCCAACTAATAGTACCAGTACGAGTAACAAACGTGCGCTGCAAAGGCAACCCACTGAACTGTACTGTAAAAGGGGATCCATAAAAGCTGGCACTTTTCGTGGCGAATTCATTTTGCGGCTGCTGCTGCTGGTGCGTGGTATGTTTGAGTGGCGCCCGTTCGTGGATTCCCCGTAGATGCCGAGTCAAGTCTGTCGTGGCTTTGCCTTCCGTTCCGTCACTGGCCGGCCATGCGTTGCTCCCTTTCACCGAACCTAGATGGATCGCATTCGCCCGCCCCGGCCAGAAAGAACTCGGTGGCCTTTCCTTTCCTCGCGCAACGCCGAGACTTTTCAGTTCTGGACTGCGCGCGCGTTGGTGGATTTTGTGTGTGTTGGGTTCTTTTGGTTGGTAGCACCTACTCGAACGGTGCAGTGCAGCTGGGATGCTTTGCTTGTGTGCGCTGCCCAATCCGCAACGGTTTCTCCCTCCTACGCAGCACGCATCGGTGTGTGAAAAGTGTGTGGTCTCGCAAAACACAAACGCTTTGGGCGAGCGGGGCATCCCGTGCTTGCTTGCATGTTTCCGGTGAGGGGGCGCGTGCTGAACTGCTGATTCAAGCCAGTGTCTGGTGACTGCTGGTGGCTGGCGCGTGTGATGTCGCGACTCGTCATGATGGCTACTGCTTCAGAGAGGCTGGCTCTGGCTGCTGCGCGACCCAAGTGCACAGGCACAGGCGTCTGTCTTTAAAACGTGGGAAGGCTCATGCTACCCGGGAGGCAGAGGCAGAGGCCGACGAGTGGAAAGGATGCACGAGACGAGCGATGCAGGCCGGGTGGGGATGCCGACTGAGGAATCACTGAATCAGTGATTTTCAGGCCGTATTCGGCTCACAGACTCACCATACAACGTTTATAGAAATCAGGCCCAACAAGGCAAATATCATCATCTTCGGAAACTAAAATGTCACGAACTAGGGCGTACGGACGGGTAATTTGGGGAAGAAATCGGGAATTTGAGGAGATTTGAGAACGGAAGAGAGGGGAACGAGAGAGAACAGGGATGAACAGGGGAATTGGGAAATTTCAGTTATTCATTTCTTGACTTGACCACTCAAGCGAGCAACTCAAATACCCCCTTTGGCCGAGCCCCTATGCCTACTTGGGCCAAGCGGGGTCACGCTTACAAGGCCCAAACACATAGCGGCCCAACGCAACTCAAACGAGACTCAACGCACACTCCCGCTCGGACTCTCAGCCACCAGTAGCGGGGGTTCGTGACATACTCCCTCCCTTTACAATTGTCCCAACAACCATCATTCATATCATCCAACAACTCCCATGAAGCCATCGGTGTAACAATGCATTGGTTCAAAACTATCATGTGTGTTTGCACAAACACCACATGCTTTTGTATCTTGAAGCTTTACACATGTTTCTTAAGCTACATGAACCACGGGATGAATCAGTTGGAAGCTGAACTTATAAAAAAAACCCACTTTGGCCAAATGAGAAATGGACCATAAGAATCTATTTGTTTTTATGACTTGAAAGGCTTATTTACCTTCAAGTAAACTTTGTCCCCCACTGAGTATTCCCTTAGGATCTTTGTTTCTTCATTCTACGCTGAGATCTCCTGTAGATGAGTCCTGAGTCCCTTGCCTTTTAGTTATCCATTGCGTAAGAACCTCAAATGGAGATGTATCCAGTAAGATTTGTTATTCATTCAAACTCAGCTAATGGCAACCATTTTTGCTCAATCAATGAGGACAAGAATGCATACACCTCAAAAATCAATCTTTGTCCTTTCACCTCATCTCTTTGAGCTCATAACAAGTATTAGACAAACCAATCTAATCTAATCTAATCTATTTTAGCGACACTGTTCATGGGCAGTGCAATGGAATGAAATGAGCAATTTTGTAAACACCTGGGCCTGGGCCGGCTCCACTTGTTCCATTTTTGCTGTGACATTGTAGTTGGTGACACCCAACAAGACAAATGCATTCACTAGAATGTAGAGATATGGTGGAAAACGAGAAGGAAGCAAAGAAGCTAGTTCATATAGCTTTATTTAAAAAAAAAAAAGTTCATCATGTAAATATCAGACAATGCCCCCATTTCTTGAGGTCTAATACCGTAAATCCATAAGTTTGAGCTTTTGTTGCATCCTCGGATATTTACGACCCAAATGACTTTTATGGTCGGGTTTTAATAATAAATGTTTGACCATGCAAATAAGGCCTCCACTTGTCCTTGCCATGACCATTGCCAAACATTCCTTGTCATTTGCTTGGTTTCTAGGAACGGATATTGGGTGGCCTTCCTACCCCATATCACCAAAACAGTTTTGAAAAATCATAAAACTTACAAAGGGCTTGGCAAAATCGGGGATTCTCGGAATAAGAGCTTGCACTAAGGCAATTTTCAACAAATTTGGTGCTAGAAAATAAATTTGTGTTTGATGACTCCCAAATCCAGAAAACCCCTCAGATCTTGGCACCGCCATTTCTCGAGCGACGATCTTAGCAGGATCTTGTTGCCACTGAACATATAAATATGGTATGATCTAGCAAAATCACACTTTGATCTCTTTAGTACAAAAACTTTTTTGATGTTCCTCAATAGTAGTTTAGATTTATGCTTTTTCATTGCCCCCTCAAATGTGTTTGTAAAAAATGTATCATGAGTTTTTAAAAGCTAAAATTTGGTGGTATACCATTTTATATAGTTCCAACTCATCTAACAATTCATCTACCCATTTGCTTGTTTACTAAATTAGTGTTTTATTTAATCAATGCAAAACCTCCAAGTCCCATCTTTTTTCTTGACTAAAAGCACGGGAGATGCAAAAGGACTCACATTTTTCAAAACATCTCCTTAATTTGCTTTTCATTTTTCTGGACTGGAACATACCATGGGGCCTCATGTTCACGGTTGAGCTCTCGGCAATTATGATGATCATAGGGCTGGATGGAGGAAGGCTAGCCTCTGAAAAGATCACAAATTTAAAAAGTCTTGATTTATCTTCTTAAAGGTGATTTATAATTGCCCTCAACCATATTCTTGCCTTTCAAGAGGGCCTCACATTTCTTTGAAGATTTCTTTTAAACCTCCCTCAACCATAGTATTTGAGGACATTTGAAGCAGACATCGAAATACCCTAAAAAAAACATGATTTTAAATCTCACTAGTAATTTCTTTCTGAAATGCAAACCCTGATCATATCACTTTGTAATACCCATGCAAAATTCAAATTTATATACCCTTTCTTATGCAAATGAATTAATTTTAAGAGAAATGATTTTTTCTTTTTTCCCAAAATAAATGATAATAGGAATTAATAATTATCTTAAATTTTTCTTCAAATCAGTAGTCCGGTGTTTTTTACCACACACAAAACACAACCCATTAGTAATTTTTATTTGAACTTTTTTGTTTGTCTTGGCAATTTCTTTTCTTCCATAGTATCTTTTCTTGAAGACGTGTTTGATGATATAAGCATGCACTAAATCCTCTTGTTTGAGAGCTTTGTATCAATCAAGTTTTTAGTGGTTGTGGCACCCAAAACGAGGATATAATTTGATTACCATGCGAACACATGTATTGGTCCTTTTGCACAGACATAACACTGTTTAATTTACAACATCGAAGGCATAGAAAAATATTTAAAGTGCACAGCGACGAAGGCCGTATGGGGCGGCTGAATGATCAACTGAGCACAGACAGTTCACCGGCTCAAAGATTTCTACAGATAAGGCCCAAGAAGGCAAATATCATCATTAAAAAGGACTAAACTAGTGACGCAATTTAACAATTAGTCAATCATAAATCTGCATGACAACAATTGCAGACACATTTCTTGAGATCTAAGACGAAATTTGAGCTTCCTACAAATTCACAACGTTAAAGCAGACCCTGAACTTGCGATCGTTCCATGCAATTCAATCAGAAACAATGGGTTAAAACCAATAAGAAAAACCGTGAAGATTTTTTTCTTGATGATTTTTGTTTACAAAAAAAAAAAAAAAAAAAAATGTAAACGGAAGCTTCTTAACATGGCATCGGAAGACTACTACGCTTACAACGACATCAAGCTCTGCAGTGCGATATTCATTCATGAACTTTTTTGCTGAAATTCATAATGCTCATTCAGCAACTGCTCTATATAGAGTTATTACAGAATTTACAGAGGAACCAGTTTAATTAAAAAAAAAAAAAGAAAAAAGTCTTGCAAAATGCAAGGCACTGCCCTTTTGAAAAAAACAACAGAAAAATCGAGAAAAAAAAATAAATTTGTGTTAGACTCCAAATGAGTATTGGAAAACGATTTTCAAAACTTTATGCATTGGAAATATAAAATGGTATGCTTTAGTACAATTTTTGTTGTAGCTTTATTTATGCTTTCTCGTAGTTTAAAAATGTACTAAAGTATACCATATTATATGTTCATTGGTAAATCTACTTTTGGAGTCTAAACATGATTTTTCTATGATTTTCTATGATTTTTCAAAAGGCTTTAAAAGCATTTCAACCAGGTCAGGTCGGGCGATGCCAACCGGCAAATGAGAAATCAAAAATCGGTCAGCCAAAAAGAATTTTTTACAAACAACACTCAGGAAACAAATATTCTGAGAGAATTTTAAACTGGTCTTGCTCAGCTCATCAATGAAGCTTCTATGTTACCATGGTTATTGTACACACATTGCTATCCAGCATCACTGGAGGGCCTACTAATCAGGATGGCACCGCGAGGGCCCAGGTTGCATCAGGCTCATAAATTGTATCACCAATCTTCGATGGCGGCCAATATCGAAGAAGAGATCTTCCCAATAATATTCCTCACTGGAAGTGGGCCCCCGAAAATGGCAAGACATTCGATACAATTCAGGCATGGGGTATGTGTTTATCAAGTGCAATTCTAGTGTACCAGATCGAATTATAGTAGTTTGCAAACGTACCAGATGTGGGAATCAAACTACTTTTTTTTCTTGGAGCTGTTGTTGCGGTTGTCTCCCAGCACAAACACACAACCTTCCGGTATAAGCTGCGGATGCAACAATCAACAAATATATGAAAATGTGTTAGGGCCCATTCGATACCACCCAGGTACTCACGGCAACAATCAACAAATATATGATGAATGCAATCATGCTTACAGAAATGAAAGAATGCTAAGCAGTATGGCTAAATGAATAGGAACTCCATGAGATTCTAAGCATTCCATAATTCAACTATCAGTCAAATATTGGAAATGGAACAGCTGATACTTCTTTATTGCATAATCTACAGATTTGAGTTTAGCATGTCGATTACTTAGGCCACCTTAAGTACGCATTTCAAAGAAAATATGTCTAACATCTCTAACCTAAGTAAAAAAAGAGCAATATATGAAAGCAGAATCACACTACAAAAGACACAGTTCCTAGTGCATGGTATAGAGCATATATCGTACCAATGGTTCCAGCTCGTAGTTGTGTGGCTCCAGCACATAATCCTCATCCTGAACTACTCCGTTAACAAACAGCTTGCCATCACGCACCTGTTAAAGAGCCAAGATTATCAGAATTATTACAGGTCAAGTAAAAAGAAACGATCTGTTTCCAGCATAATGACACGAAACAAAAGCAAGGCTGCACTACCATCGGAACAAAAGCTTACTTCGACATAGTCTCCTCCCTTGGCCACAACTCTCTTGATGAACACATCACCTGAGCTGTAGCCATAAGCCTGCAATGAAAACATCCAATTCAGACATCTTGAGAAAAACAATCCAGGGAGGCAGGAAATAGCACCTGAAGTCCTTGGGGAGCCCGGAAGATCACAATGTCCGAAATTTCCGGATCCCGGAATATGTATGAGACCTGCAGATCACAGCACCACCAAATCATTAACAAACATAAAAATGGCATGGTATGTAAAAACCAAAATGTTCGTCAGACAAAGCTCTACCTTCTCGGCAAGAATCCGATCACCGATATCGAAGGTCGGGTACATGGACTTGGACGGGATGGACTTGGGCTCGGCCAGGGACGAGCCGTAGAGAAGTGGCACGGTCACAGCTGCAAGTGCCGTCTTGGCGTCATCGGAGCAGGAGCTCATCCACCTCGACAGCCAGTTGCTCCTGCTCATGGCTGCACCAGCAGCACTGCTCGTCGCAATTCCGGCAGAACCAGACGCGGCGGCAGTAACAGTACCACTAGCACCACCAATCAACGCCTTCCTGGGGGAGCCGAGGGCGCCAGCGAGCGGGGAGGAGAAGAGGGCGCCGAGGACGACGACGTGGCAAGGTCGCTGCACGGGAGCCACTTCGCCGTCTGCAAGAACGGGAGGAAGGACGTGGGGTTGAAACCGAGCGAAATCGGCGACGAGCCCGACAGAGAAGCCGCCGATCCGGAGGTCCCAGGCGTCGGTCCCGTCCTCTGCGTGAGCACCGATAGCAGCCCCACGGCGAGAGACGGCGGCGGCGACTTGACGATAAGCACGCACGCGTGAGTAGCAACGAGTGAGCTCCGGCGGCGATGGCCTGCGGCTTGGGGTGGTTGTGGTCGCCTCCGTCATGGCGGTCGCTGCCGCTGCCGCCGTTGCGGTGCTGCTCGGGCTGGCGGGTGGAGGTGAAGATGCAGAAGGGTCGCCACGCGCCGTCGTGGAGGAGGCGGCTGCCCGAGGCGGAGGCGGAGGCGGAGGCGGAGGAGAAGCGGTGGCCGAGCGAGGCGGCGAGGTTCTGCGCCACGTAGCCGGAGTAGGAGACGGTGATTCGGATCGCCATGGCGAACAGGCAGAGGAGCCGTAGCGAGAGCGCGAAAGAGACGGATTGGGCTGTCGAGGAAGCAAGCGGAGAGCGGGGCGCGGCCGAATTAGAGACAGGCGGCCATTCAAGAGGGGTTACAGAGTGGGAAGTTGCGGTGGGGGAAGTCGAGGTGAGGTCTTCCGGCGAGCTACCTCGCCGGAAGAAGAAGACGTCAACGGTGGCGGTCAATGGAGGAAGCGGCGAGGTGAAGGCGAAGGAATTGTGGGAGAGAAAGCGGAGGGCCAAGAGATAAGTGTGCTTTATAGACGGACGCGTCGACGACTTTTCCGAGAACGTGGAGGAATGGAGGCCCCCGGATTTTGGAGATCTTTTTAGTTTTTTTTTTTTTTTTTTTTTTTTTTTGCCTGCAAAAGACAAAAGTGTGATAAATTTTACTCACGAATTTCGGGATACAATACGGAAATTGACGTGGAATCGGAACAAATTCAGCGTTTAAATTTGCTTTTAAGCAACTACAAGCAAACATGCATGTTCGTTGCGTGATCACCTCGATGATTTGAAGATTTGTTTTCTCCAATTCGCCTTTGTGATGGATTATTGAATTCTCGACCGAGCGACTGACAAACGGCCAACGAACGTCGTTAGGTAAACAGCACCCGTCGCTGCCGTGAAAAAAGCGAGATTAGGCTGCGGAAAACCCAGACTAATCCACAACCCTCCGAGCTCGAAAAGCAAGCAAGCGCAGCCAAAACAGAGGTCCTCACGAGCGGGCAGCACCCAGCCACGAAAAAACGACTCTGTTCAGTGTTCATCAGTGTGGTGTGGCCCCAACGTTGCTTCGTTGCAGCTTCCACTGTCCTAGCTGCATCAAACACGTCAATACCCCGTGACGAAGCCACGGGCCCACAGTGCTGATCAAATCCTCGTGGAGAGAACTTCGGATGATGGAACAGTGGCCCAGAGTGTCATTTGAAGTCAAAGATTCAGAATTCAGATCAGGAAACAGGAGCCGAGAGCATCACTTCAACTGGGAACCTAGTCCAACTCTTCTTTTAAACAACTTTTTTCCAAAGATTCAGAATTCAGATTCAGATAACTCATTCAGATAATTAAAATTCCCCGGAAGTCACTAGGTCAGAGACAGTAAAACGTAGTAATGTGTATATTAGTATCAAACCAAAGTAAAATAATTGACAGGAAGAAATGTTCATTGCAGTAAAACAACTGTGGTCAAATCTAGAAACATTTCAACTAATAACTGGGCTCAGCCCCACTAAAAACACTTGTGCACACTGACATGTGGGCCCATTGACGTCTACACTTGGACTTCAAGGTACGGCGGTTCCTAACAACCACCAACAGCCACACGATTTGATTGCTTCAGCAAAATGTCAACTGCTAAGTGCAATTGACTCCATATAAAAACTGGAGGACTCGATAATGTTTCGGCAAATGATGTCTGCGATGTCGTAAGCACTTACGCTTTCCGAGCCCAAGGATACCAATCATACATGCGCATTGGCAGAGAGAAGGATAACATATATTCCTTAACCTCTCTGATAGAACGAGAAAAGAAACGAGGAAGGAGCCAGGAAGCATCGCAATCTGATGACGAATAGAAACGTGCTACAATTGCTGAGCTGCTGTCAAGTGAGAATGGCGTGAAGCAACCTAAACAAAGGAATGACGATCAGATGAGTGTAGTAGAATGGTAACCGGATGAAATTGTCTAGAACTTACGAGGAACGAAATGCTAACGTTCATGTTATATATATATTTAAAAAACTGAAATTCCAGCTGGCATGTTCAGCTCTAATATAATTGTTCAGTCCTACCTAGGAGTACCTCAAGATCATGTCACAATTCAAGCAGCAAAAGGTCCAGCTATTTCTAGGACCGGAACGAACCAGAAGCGACAGGACAACTTTTAAAAGGCTCTAGCTCACCCAAACAGGCCCATACAACATCTTAAGTTTGAAGTTCAATACTCAGTATTCAGGCAAGATCATGAAGGGGCACAGGGATTACAACTTTATGACAACTAGTACGATTGTATCTGATAAAACAGTTCAGGTAGTATGCATGCAACAGGTTAAGTTACACAAAAACTCAACTAGAATGCTTGGGAGATTTAGTTACAAATTTTGCATAAGATAGGGGAAAAGGGAACAGTCAAGATAACCAATAGCAACCACATTCACATTGGTTCATTTACATCTAGCGTCGTCCCCGGGTCTTTGACCTTCCTTTCTGCACCATTGACAATGGATAAACATGATAAGGTGAAAAGGGAAGCTTAGCAATACACAGAACCAACTAAAAACATGCCAATTTTACTCACCGATGCACCACCAAAGCTGGAACCTGAAGCAGTAGCTCCACCTGAAAAATACATAGATGTGTCATGAAGTACAATTTGTCCTAATGTTGAATAGTCTTTTATAATAAATAAAAGCACTGAACTCAGAATAAACAAGCAACATGCAGGAAAAAAAACAGTGCTAATACGTTTGATCTATATCAGTAAGTCTGTGCAGCTCCAATTTATATGTAAAATAGAACACAAATTTCTACTACAGCTTACAGCTAGTGTAAATTGAGCAAGTATGTGTACCTCCAAATGGTGTAGAAAATAGAGATGTTCCACCCAAAGATGTAGTGCTAGTCCCAAATCCAGGAGCTGGTGTTGATGCTAATGTAGGAGTGGAGGATGTCCCAAATGGTGTGGTCAACTGAGCCGATCCAGATGGACCAAAAAGGTTGCCTGATGGAGCTGGAGTTGTTGGAGTTGCAAAGAGACTAGATGAGGATGGAGCAGAAGCTGGAGTGCTAAGAGTTAAAAAAGGCGCTTTGAGGAAGTCGCAGCAGACGGAAAGGAAGATTGTTGTGGCTGGCTTGTAGCTGGTGCAGCGATTTGTGCCATGGGCTGCGCGCAGGAGTAGGCAAATGCAGTGTTGGATGGACCCTTCTAGCAGCTGCTTCTTGTTTAGCTGCTTCTCGTCTGTTTGCCTCCAGAAATGGATCACTCCCATTACCGATGCGGCGTTGTTCATTAAGATATTCAGTTTTCATTGATTCAACATATTGATGAAGATTTTCCACCTGAAAATAGCAAAGATAAGGAAACCCCTTAATATGAAGGCGATATTAAGATTAGTAAATGATAACTAAATGATGGCTTCTCATTTTGTTCACAGCATGTTGCAATTTCTAAATGTTCAATCAGTTTAGTTTTATATTTGACTCATCATAAGCAAGCAATAATTGTTAGATATTGGCACATCATCAAAGTACATTTCAGGGAAAAAAAAATCCTGAATTTATTTATTTATTTATATAACCTTTTTTTTTAGCAAGCTTACCTTAGAAGCAACATAGATGAAGTAATCATGCACATTCGACATAACTTTTGGAAGAGATTCTAGAGAATCTGATGATCTTTTATTTGTCTCCATTTGAACCAGCTGCTCTAGCTCACCGATCCACTTGCAACACTCTGCAAGATAGCACTCAAACCTATTGACAGTGCGCTGCATAAAAATGGAAGGACGTTTTGGGACTCCACTGTAGAAATCTATCACTGGCTGATTGGGTGGAGCACCAGCAGAAGGATTTGAAGAACTGCCATTTGCAACTCCAGCACCTGGACGGGTGAATCTTGGCCTCAACATTAGATATGACCTAATGGCGAATTCTGTGTTCCACATCATTTCATTGACAACACTCATCAACTCTTGAATGGAAGCTTTCTCTCTCTCCATTACAGCGGTGGTCCCTCCAAGTTCCTGCAAGAGCAGACAACAACTATTACTAATGGATCCAAGATCCTGCTAGAAAAGACACCGACCAGACTCTCACTAAGGCACTAAAATTGTATACAAAAGAAAAATGCATTGGTACATCAATTCCCAGCTACCAACTAACATTATTTTCTACAAAGCAAGTCATTTTTCATCAAAAGGCATGTTAGCATTCAAGTTGGATGATTTGCACTAAATAACCCATCATGATCTTATTAAATTTATAACTGCACTATCAGGGTGTAAGTGCCCTAGTCAAACTATGAAGCTTCTATTCTTACTAGCGTAAGTTCAGTTTCAGTTGCAACACAAGTTGTTCTTGTTCAGGACATGACTAAATCATCAGGGACCAAATATACTCATATGATAGATCAAATATTTGTGGAAAAGTGGAAAAGGTTTAATATTTTAGAAGTTCACCTAATAAAGAAAAGGAAAAGGGTTTCAAAGTCTGCAGTTGTTGGAGGTCAGGGGACACTACATTCAAGACACAGGTCACTAACTCATGAATCTTAAAATGCTTATTAAAAGGTCTACAAGTGACTCTTGTCTGTTTGCAATGATACAACAAATCCTAGAAAAGTATTGTGTACTCTTTCAGAATATGCCTACTAGAAAAATCATGTGTCAAGCTATCAGCTTAGATTACAGTGATCTCCGGTTTGTGGAGCATGACAAAAAAACAAATCAATCATGCACTAAAAGCTAAGAAAATCTAGAGAAAGTGAAGGTCTTAATGAAATATCCTAACCTGAGCAATGCGACTCGCATCAAGCTCAAAATTGACATTGGAGATTGAGGAGTCATAAAGTCGACTGCACTGATCCAACCTCTCACTCTCATCTCTGTAGTCCCGTATCTTGTCCCTGCAAAACCACAGTTAGGCAAAGAAAACAGCATGAAAACAGATTATAGTGCATAACTGAAACATCAAGTGCTCAGATAAACCCAATGGATGCAACAGGTTACAAAAATTGGAGCTTAACCATAGGAGGCTCAGACTCCGAGGATTGCCACAAGAACATCAAACACAATTACACAACAGAAGGCCACGCCATTAGAAAATCTGATCATGCAGGAACAAAAGATGTATCATTCCATTCAAAAACCAAAACTCTACAACATTGGATGATGACAGCAGCCTCAAATAAAATTTAAAAACATTTAGCCCCATACAGGAAGAGAACACTTTAAATACGTCACCCCACAAAACCTTTAGTATCAATCACACACAAATTTCACCACCAGGACTCAAACGAGAGCAAATTCCACCGATCTGGCCTAGTAATCATGAAAGTTTGCTAATTGGGTGGAGCAAATTCTAGTTGTGGGTGCAAATCGACAGTAAGTTCCATCTAAGTAATAATCACACTCCTTTGCAAGAAAACCAGAAAAGGGAAAAGTAAATATTTAGAGGGAAGAACCCTACTCGATCTGGAGCAAAGCCTTCTGCGACTCGGCGTGCAACTCCTCCCACTTGGTGTTGTACCCAGCGGGTTTCATATCCGTCGTGTACAGCATCAGCTTCTGCTGCTGTGACTGCGGCTGTGGCTGCTGAGGTAGCGCCGCCAGCGTCAACTGCTGCTGTGGCTGCTGCTGCTGCTGCTGCTGCTGCTGGAAGCTGAACTGGAACGGCGAGGGCGAAAGGGACGGCGCCTGCGAGGTGGCCGGAGCCGGTGTCTGAAACGGATTCGGCGCCGCCGGCGTCTGGAAGGGGTTGGACGCAGCTGGCGTCTGGAAGGGATTCGACGCAGCCGGCGTCTGGAAGGGATTCGACGCAGCCGGCGTCTGGAAGGGGTTTGAAGCCGGCGGCGAGGCGAAGGAGAATGCCATTGCCGCGCACGGAGACGGAGGGGTCGGCTCCGGCGACGGCGGAATGTAGTGGGCTCTGGCTGGGCCTGCGCACGGCGGGCTCGGCGGGTTTTCTTTAAACCCTAGAAAACCGGAAGGACTGGAGTGGGAAGCTGACGCCTTTGCCCCCAGTGGAGAAGAGAGAGACTCTGGCTGGGCCTGCGCACGGCGGGCTCGGCGGGTTCTTCAGCTTTTTTGGAAGGTGGCCTTCCCTGTGCGGCTGTGCGGTGCTGGGTACGAGCAACCCCAAAGAACTTGCAAATCTGAGTTTTGTAGAAAAGAAAAAGACGACTTCATCAACAACTTAATAAAACAACTTCTTATAAAAAATAAGACATTGTTAAATCTCCTCTTCAATTTGTAACTTTTTGCTAATATATATTCTCTTATCTCTTCCGATCAAGACAAATATGCAAATATGAACAGTTTCGGACCCCGACTCCCGGCCGGTGGACCGTTCATCAGTTCGGTTCCGACTCCATCTCCTTTGGAGCGTCACGATGGATGGACGGCAAACCTCAATTTGACAAAAGACAGCGTACATGAGCGATTAAGTCGTTTTGGTTTGACGGCAAAAAAAAAGTCCTCAATTTTTTTAACAAAGACAGTACATTAGCATCAAAAAAATTTTAATCAGCAAATGGGACATTAGCAATGTGCAACGTTTTGTACCATAGATTCACTTGCATATGATGAATATTTTCCAACCGAATCTTCAAATATATAGTGCACACGACTGCGGTATATTTGCAACCTTTTGTTTCTAGAAGTTCCACATACTGACAAAACATCAGCCAGAATCAGATGCGCCTACAATTGAAGACCCCTTCCATTGTAACCATTGTAACAAGAAGCTGGCTTTGTGTTCTGTTGTAACTCTGGTGCAGTGCATCCTCGGATACTATTAAGTTGAATCAGTATATGGAGTAGATGTGCCAGATTCCATTGCCACAACTAGTAGTCAGACATTTGATGTCAACTCCCATGGTTGAAATACTGAAGATAACCATGAGTTGGATGCTTCCAACATACAAAGGTAAGTTTTACCATCATGGAGGATATCAACATTCCATTGCAGTATAGTGTAGAGGCTCTATAATCGTATGTTTGTGGACTTGTTCAACAGTCAGAATGTCCCCTGAGATGACAGATATCTGGATTCACTCACAAATGAGCATAACACCACTTAGGCACTAGCCACCCACTGTAAGTTGTGACAGAAGACAATGCCATATGGAGATACCTCATGATCTAGGAAATATTGATATACTATTTCTTCATGCATTCTGCAAAAGCTGATAAGAAAATTAAATCAGGTGTAGCTACATATAATCCATGATCAGAACTTGCTGCACAATTTATTGATATCAGTAAAAAAAGTGCTTGGTGATAAGTATGATACCTCACAAAGCTCCAATTAATCGATTAATAGCTAAGGTGCCTAGGATGGAGAGGACTGAAATCGCTGCCTGAGCTTCACATCTTTGACCAACAGGATTTGATTCAGAATGATAAGACACATGTTGTTCACACATTGCAAACCATTTTAATGAGGAAAGCAGTCTCCAATGCTAATTCCTTGATCTGCAAATACTTGCTCTCCTCCACAACATCATCTGTTGTCAAGTTGAGAATTACCGGCCTCTCTGGATCATATTGAGTAAATTCACGGACTTTTGCAACCCATTTAGCTGCCTCCCATACACCAAACCTAGCATTTGTCAAATGCAACAAATTGTTGAATTCAAGCATTTGACAAAAGGTTGAATTAAGTGCAAATTGAATGTACGAAGCAAGAATTAGCTTCCTTTTATGCACACATCTCTGCCAATCTTGTAATAAGGAGCAAAGATTACAAAGCTGGAAGGTGGTTAGTGGGCCTCGAAAAGCAGCAACCGAGTATCCAGGTAATGCATACCTTGTATTGAATGATGATGTCACAAACACGGCTGGGTAAGGAACATCCTTCTGGATGTTATCATAAGGAGAATACTTTCTGATTGCAAGGAATTCCTCATGATCCACAGGAAACCCAAACTCTTCATAATCAATAGCTGTAAGAGGTAGAATAGGATGGAGAAGGGTGTTGCAAACATCCAAGAAAGGGACCTGCAGGGTGAAAATGGAAACTGGGTAATGGAACATCAGCAGAAACAAAAGAAAAGAGTTGATAACAGTGTATCTTCAAGGTCACACAAAGAAAACATGACTACAAGGCAATTCCAATCTCGAAGTGGAATCCAAGAGCTAAGTTCCTGCTACTAGAAATGGCCATTAATTTGTTTATCCAAAACTTTGATGACAAATAATGAACATAAACGAAGCTTAAAAATTTATCAAGGTATAAAGCCTCTAAGCTTGCAATATATGGTCTACTGATACAGCTTTGCTTGAACTGCAGCTTTGACCACAAAATCAGCTACAAAAGGGCACTGCAAGTGCCAGTGCAGTCTTACAGAAGCATAGTTGCTACTGCTAAGATGGCAGTTCTTATAAAATGGAGTAAAATTGTGCTACAATGAGAAAAAAATTGCTGTCCCATGGTATTGCTCAGTTTCATTTGAACAGCATTTCAGCATCTCGATGGGTTTACTTTGTATCAATCAATATCAATGCAATTTCGGTCATATGGAAGTCAGGAACAAATCATAATCAAAGTGCTAATATTTTCCCCATCTACTAAGGGCTGTCTAAGGAAGCTGAGCTTAGCTCAGTTGGACAAGGGTGTGGATGTATACCCAGACCACCCAGGTTCAAGTCCCCATCGAGGCGAATTTGGGTGCCTATTTTTTCTGCTTAATAAAATGCTACCTAATTCCCCTAGGTTAGTCTAGTTTAATATTAAGGACTGTCTATAGATAGCACACACAAATTATCGTCTTCTACACACAGAGAGTTAATTGCATGCTTTATACCTTTAAAACAGCAGCACGAAACAAATCTGGTCGATAATTAACTGCTGAGGCCACCAGAAGTCCTCCAGCACTATATCCCCATCCAGCAAGCTTATTTTCTTGTATGATACCCTTTTCAAGAAGAAACTCTCCACAAGAAACAAAATCATATACAGAATTCATTTTTTTGGTACGTGAACCATCTTGGTGCCACTTTTTACCATAACCTCCACCACCCCTGAATACAAATGCTTTAGTGAGTATATAACCACATGCCATAAGTTCAAAAGGCTAAAGCTGAAATTATTTTAATAAGGCAACAGCCACCATGAATGAACAAATATTTTAGCTCCTTCTAAATATTTCTGCCATGCTTCCAAATTATCCAGGTGGACGACGGAAATTAATATGAAGCTTCCAAGTTCATTTCACAGAAATAATAAAGGTAATTAAAGTAGGCTAGACATACCTAACATCAGCATATGCAATCACCCAACCACGATCAAGTAGAGTCTTTAACTCACTGCGCCAACGTTTATCCAGAATCTCACCATAAGCACCATGTCCATGAAGTAATCCTGGATTTCCATCTTGCTTGTGCTTCCGTGAATATACTAAAGTTAGTGGAACCAAAACACCATCTTTTGATGGAACTTCATAGTATTCACAAGCATAGTATTCAGAGAGCTCATTCCAAGAACAACCAACAATATCATCATTTGAAAAATCTGCTTTATCTGAGGATTGCCTGGCCATATTTGCAGCAAAAGAAGTTCCATATAGTGCTCTTGTTCGCTCATGAAGCATGTTTTGTTGTTGACTATTTTGCCACTGTCCATTCAGCAAGTTGTAGTCAACAACAGCATCAGGCATCTGCAATATCATAAGCTTACTGTAAAGAAGGAAAAACATTGGAAACATCAATTTATGTAAACCGTTATAATTCAAGCATATGCTAGGGAAGAACGAGAACATCCAAGAGCAAAGACCACACAAAGCTGTAAGGATATGAATTATGATATCACTATGAAATCACAACTGATGTATTCAGAGAAGTAAGAAGTAGCTTCAGTGCAATTTGAGTGCTATGCTAGTTAAAAATGAATTATCGCTTCCATCAGCATTAGGGTAAAAACACAGTAATAGGTACGAAACTAGGAAAGCAGAAACATAACAGAGCACATTTCAGGTGGGGAACGCCTAAATTCTATGTAGTTTATATGAACTGCTAATAATATCATGAATAAAATGCATCGATTCATATAGCTTAGGAACCAACAAGCATAATAAATAAAAAATCAAGATACAGATATGATCAACACTAGAAATATGATAAAAGACAAATATTAAAAGGAAACTAAACATATTGATTAAGTAATGCACAATTTCACCCATAGACTGTCAAAGACATATGAGTTGCTATGAACTCACCACCATATCAAGACATGGCATCAAACTCCAAATATTAACACAAAATTGTTGCTGGCAAGGGGTGATATAATTGGAAAACACATAAAATGTGCAGGAACAAGGTAAGTGGGTACTCCATCTGTCCCCAAAAGGATGCAATTATCGCTATGGTCTGAGTCAAACTATCTTAATTTTGACTGAGTTCATAGAAAATAGCACCAACATTTATGACTTCAATTATGTATAGTACAAAATATATTCCATGGAAAATATAATGATATATATTTAACAAGATAATTATTGGTATCTTTTGACTGAACCCTATTTAGAATTGCATCCTTTCTGGGATTTATTAGGTAGTAAAATGTAACACAAGTTACAGTACAGAAATGCCAAATATAAAAGGCAGCATTAGGACAGCTCTTTCCATAACTACATCATCCATCCGTTATACTGCTTTTAGAACCAAAAACATCTCAAGTGAAAACAGGACTCAAGTAAACTAAGGGCTAACCCAAATGGATCTGTTGTGTAGGTGGATCATCTTCAAGAAATAGCAAAGCAAAAGAAAATTAAAAAGAATTCATGGTATGGAAACAGTAAGGACAGTTTAACACGACAAAACAATGGGATGCACTTCATCAGAAACTACATGACAGTAATAAAGACGCTGTTATTTCATACAAATCACATAAAAATAATATTGAGTGAATAAATTCTACTCTTATCTGTAAAACAAAGATTACTTATAGAAGAATGGAAGAGAATAATAAAAGAAAGAGCAGAGGAATACCACAGGTGATGATATCGTGAAAACGCATTGTTGAGGAATAATAATCATAATTCGCCCAGATACAATCTGACACACATCACTGGGAAGAGGCAGGTCAACTGAATGCAAATCTGATAGATGAGTAGGTACCTGAGAAATGAAATGAATAAGAATCATGGTTACAGACTTACAGTATATGCGTAAACCTTTACAGGATTTTTTTTTTCAAGATATCCGGTTTCAGATTTCCAATAGGTGGAATAATTATGGGAGGAGAAAAGGCTGTGGGAGACCACCACGAATGTCAGAAATTGTAAAATTTCGCAACTTAGTTCAAACATAGATAAGGATAAACAATTCACTTACTTTGATATCTTCAGTTAGAGGCAATTTAACTGAACAAAGTCTAAGTTTTCTGCCTTGTCTCAGAGTAAGCACCATATGAGTATCACAAAAATCAACATCTTCAAGAATGACACCAGGTTCCTCAACAAAAACATTCTGGTTCAAACATCAAGTGTGAGTCAAACAGAATATACAAAGTCAGTTATCTGAAATAGTTTTTAGCAGAATGTAGTCCTACAGCAGTCATAACAAGTGCTAACTAGCTTAATTACATATGGCATGTATGTATTCACCAAAAGTATATAATTTATGGGAGAATTGCTTCTGTATAGTAGCCACGAAAGGACTGCACTTGTATGCTTTTTGAATCCAATGGCAGGAGCTCTGCCTTTCAATTAAGTAGGGGAGGGGACTGCACTTGTATATGTAGAGTAACAGGGGTTCAGGAAAAAAAAAACAAGATAGCATAGTAGACGAATAATTTGAACCTTCCAATTATTTGGCCCAGAAGATTCCACAACAGACTGCATTACATAATGTGAATCAACAGGGACACCTTCTCTTGCAGCATCTGTAAACAAATAAAGGTGTCCACGATGATGCTCAACAATGCAATGAACTTGGGATTCCCTTCCCATACAAGGGACATTTGGGACAGGGGGTCAGAAGCATTTATCAAATACACCTGGAAAAAACAAATAGGCATGAGCAGCAAACAAAAGATCAAATAACAGGAGCACTGATAATGTATACAATAAACAGTACCTTTGAGTGAGTGTCTGAAAAGACATTTAATGTTATATATCGAAAATCCTTCGTATGTCTGATATTTAGAAAGATATTCTCATCATGTTCTTCCAACATGAGAATGTCATCCTTGTTGGATCCAATCATGCTACAAAACAACCTAACCAAAACAGAAAGAAAGATACAGTTCTTGTGCAATGAAAAAATAATAGATGAGCAGATTTATAAAGAAAAATCACTGACCTATATGGTCTTCTTTCCTCATTTGTAACAATGTAAACCAATGCTTTCCCATCCATTGCCCATGAAATATTTGACACCCGATCAGCACAGGGTTTATCACAGAGTGTGCCTGTTACTAGGTCCCTAACCATTAATGTGAAGGAGTCCTTATCTTTGTCATACATTGTGTACGCAATGAACCTGTGGTCCGGAGATACTTCAGACAGCTCCTCGTATGAGTATCCTACATATCAATTATTGCATATATAACTTAATAATCGGTGCAATAGTGAGATAAATGATGTATTTCCACCTCCAGAAATGTAGTATAGGGGTGTACAGCATATTTACAGTGCAATTTGTTGGACGGCGCATGCAAAACTTAGGGAAAGTTCTACAGGAACCATATATTTTTTGCATAATCCTCTTATAACATGAAAATCAGACTGTAAGCTTACAAATACTCGCAGACGTACATTAGATATGCGCAAAATAATACGCTATCAATTGCCAGATGGCAAGATCATAGAATCGAGAACATAATTCACAATAATGAGTTGGTATCAATATTGCAGGACACATCAACTGGGGCGAATAGCAACTGGAATTGTGGCAAAATTTTGGTAGTTACCTCCGAACCGCTCGGCCTCCTTGTTGTAATCCACCAATTTCTGCTCGATGCGCTTCCCAGCCGTGAAGTCGAAACCCGCGGAGGGGTCACTGTACGAGACGAACTCGCTATGGAGCGCGGCGGAGCGGCGACAGAGCACGGGGTACTGCTTGCCCTCGTCCGCGCGCCGGTAGTAGAGCCAAGGGCCCCAGCGGACGGGCGGAGTGCACGAGTCCGAGGCGAGGCAGGAGGCCATCTCGAGCTGGAGCTTCCGGGCGAGGCGGTCGGCGCCGCAGGCGGCGAGGCAGGCCTCGGCGTACTTCTCCTCGGCCTCCATGTGGACGTCCATGTGGCGCATGGCGGCGGCGTCGGAGAGCGCGCCCATCCAGGCGTAGCTGTCGTGCCACGTCTCCCCGTGGATGGAGACGGGCTCGGGCTTCTGCGGCGGGCGCGGCGGGTTCGGGGGAGGGGGAGGGGGGGGGGGCGATGGCTTGGCGCGGCGGTGGACGTGGCGGCGGAGGAGGAGGCGCGGGAGGAGATCCATGCGACCGCGCATGGTTGATGTGGCCCGAATTGACGGGCCGCGGCGGGGGGGTGGCGACCTGGCGGGCGGTGGAAGCCAGACGCCGGAGGAGAGGTTTTAGGTGGGGTTATGGCCTGTTGGGGACCTGGAGTTCGCCGGAATCAAGCGAGGTGAACCACCGCGAGAGGCCCTAGGCATTCGGGTAACGGGTAACCAGGAAAAGTCGATAGCAGTAGTGGGCTATAATGTAGTGAGCTGGCTGGACAGAAAGGGTAGTGGGCTGCTGGGCTGGCTGGGCTATAATGTTGGGCCGTGATGCTTAAGTCATCATTGACGAACGTATTTTCTCCGTACAAACCTTTGGTTCTAAATTACAGTTCGTTTGATTTTTTACATAAAGTTTGACAAATTGTCTTATTAAAAAAAAATACAAGTATATTCAAGTTTAAGTCATTCTTAAGTATCTTTTGTTAATAAAGCATCCCACAACAAAAGAAGTGATATATTGTGCAAAATTTTTTAATAAGACGAGGGTCAAACTTAGGGTTAAAAAATCAAACAAACTATAATTTAGAACGGATTTAGCATGGACTGGCATAAATCTGCTGAGAAAATCAAACTAAGGAAGGATTTTTGTAAAGAAGATCAACTCATCGTTAAAAGAAGCAATAAGAGAGTTTATAAACACCATTTGATACTCAAAGCATATAGGAAAAACAAAAAAAACGAAAACGAAGCATGATCAATGGCGTAACCTGCTTTAGCCATTGCAGTAATAGGTGTTCCTGAACCATACAGTACATTTACTTCATCTTGGCCCCTCTAAGCTCTCTCCCCAAAATGGCAACCGGGATCCGATCCTCGATTCTTTAGCGGAAATTCTTCCATTAGGAACGGGGATGGTGGAGAATTGATCCCCACGCTGATGAATATGGTAGAAAAGTTAGCCCTCGTGTGGATCGGGACGGAGGATGGTTCCCCGCTCCCCACCCCAATCCTCGCAGACCGCCAATGAAGCAATGCCGCTAGCCCAATAAAAATGCCCCATAAAAGGGCCAATACATCACCGAGCATATAAGGTGCCACCAAAGGATCCAACCCCACTCCTCCGCCCGGCCACCCCCACCCTCCAACTGCCGTTGCTCACCGCTGCCTCTCACCTCCCACGAGTCGTCGCGGGATCGCTGAGCGATCGGCCGCCGGCAACGCCGAAAGCCGCCGCTGCACTCCCTCTCCATCTCTCACTCTCTCGCTGTTCGCACTTCGAAGGTCGATCGATCCGCGCTAGCCACCTAGAGAGTCATCCCCGCTGGTTCTTGCACGGCCGGCACCGACGCAAAGAAGTGCCTCCGTGGGGCGGCCGCTGTCTTCGCTTGTAACTCTTCAGCGGCCTGGCCGCTGCCGCCGCGGCCGCCAACGCCGGGCGTCACAAGATGGCGCCCGATGGAGCTCAATGGAGCGACCCGGGGACAGGGATTCCATCGGGACGAATGGAGGTGAAGACGCCCCCATGACCATTCACGGGGACGGGGATGAGGGATTTCTTCCCCTATGGGGACGGGATGGAGAAGCAACCTCAGACGGGAATTCCCCGCTGCCATTTTGCTCTCCAGTTCCCCCTCAAGGGATGATGACGCTAAGAATGCCACTTGCATAGAGAATTTCAAATTGATGAGTCGATCTTTTAATTTTGCATCAACAGCGATTAGTAATAGACCAAAATCATACAATTCTGAGCTATATATAGGAAATGTGGTGAGAACAAATTCCATCAAACATATGACAATATACAAAAGGGAAAAATGCATACAGAAAGTTATGATCATGTAACTCAAATGATTCTATATCCTTTTCTCCACGAATTTTAATTTTCTTTTTCTCATGAAAGATTTCTCCCGGCCAGCAACAAAACCCAGCCTGATCTAGCCGAACACGACAACCCTGACGCCAAGCCCATTCATCACCCATCCTAGCTAGCACACGGTCACAAGACATCACGACTTCACGAAGTTCCAAAACACTCACAACTCACGACTCACGCGCACACGAAGCTCCAAAAAAACTTGTCCGCTACCACCACCACCACAAAGCGGCGGCATCTGCCACAACACGAGTCCCAAACAAAATGCTGCTACACCACAGCACAGCGCACTCAGACAATGCCAAATGGGCCCAATAAACTTTCAGGCCCACTCGTCATCCTCACTCACGCATCCGCACCTCGGCACCTCGCTGGTGGCACCCGATCCTCGCAGAGTCGCTGTCTACAGCAGCCGCAGACCTTGCTGCACACCGGAGGAGTCCGGGCGGCGCGGACGCGAACGCAACTCGAATCGACTGACTGCGCCTCCCTCATGAATCTGGCCGCTTTTCCCTCCACCCTTGCCACCCGCACGCCGCCTGCGACTGCGACGCTCCCCGGCATGAGATGCCATTAAAATCCTCCACCACTTTCGCGTCCTCGCTGCTCCGCCGCTCGCTCTGCGCGTCGCTCCAGAGGATCTCGCACATGGCCTCCGCCGCCGCTCCCACCTCCGCGCCCGCCGCCGCGGCCGCCACCGAAAACGGCGCCGCGAAGGCGACGGAGCAGCGGCCCGTGCAGGTCCGTGCGCCCGCTCTCTTCCTTCACTGACTATTCGGGTTCCTGCGGCTGAGATTCAGTAGGCGCTGCGTTATGGGTGTTCACGACGCGGGGACTTGGGGATGGAGGAGGGTTTGGGGAGACGCTGATAACTGAAGCGTATTTTTTGACTATTTTGGTTTATTAGTGCAGTCATCGATTACTTGAGACGAACAATAGTTTATAATTTTATATAGAGAAGCGGTTCTAGTCCGACTGAACTTAAAGAGTGTATGCGATGATCACTTTTGGTCACATAATCATTCCCATAATCATTTGTCTTCGATAAGGCGAGAATCAGAAGCAAGAGGTCTTTGGTTTATTAGTACAGGTTTTTTTGGTTCTATTGTTACACTTGTTAGTCTGGGCCTTTTTCTTTCAAATATATAAACAACCAGCTATCCTGCAGATTGTCAAAAAAAAAAAAACAGCTATCCTGCCTGTTTGTTAAAGAAAAAAAGTCATAAGGACCTCTACCAAAGTTGCCCTTGCTATTGCTATGCATGTAACTGCATGTAATATAGTCTATCACATGGTTGATGTGAGGTTATTTTGAAATAGCTCAGCTTATGTAAAAGCTTACGAGTCAATGTTGAGGGCCTTTTGGTGAATTGGCACCATGGATGTGGACCCAAATCGGGTGTGCCACGTGCCCACGTATGTTGGGAAAATTGAATCCATCCAAAACCATCTGCATCATGATAGCTCAAATAGCACACAGTATATGCCAGGAAAGATGGGAGCTATTTTTTGTGAACACAGTCATGCCATTACTCATACGATCAATTAATGTCGATGGGTTTATTTTTGTTATATATATTTCATTGTACTCGAGAATTCAAAGTTTATATGTTTCATTTATTTGAATGATATTGCTAATGAAAAAGGCGGCTAGCTAGCTTAGCATATTTCTTAGATAGTTTATAGTAAAGCTGAGAAAGGTTTTCATCCTGCAGAAACTCTTAATAACCTTGTACCCATTTATACTTCATTACTGGTTACTGATTACTAGATGAGAAGTGGTGGCATTGCCCCCTCAACAGAAGTATCGAATTATTGTCTTGCTTGGTGCACCCATATTATAGATCATCACTACTACTTTTTTTATAGTTTGTGCTGTTGATACTTTTTGTGTGTTTAGTTTGTGCTGTTGATACTTTTTGTGTGTTTCTTTTGTGCAATGTATTGCTATATCTCCATCTGCTACCCTTTATGTGTTTATTAATTTATTATATCTATTCAATATGTACACTGCTCTTAAGAGCTTTAAATGGCAGAATTTCTTTTGCTATAGAGTTGCTTTGCCTGTTTGCTCCAGTAGGATAGTGCCGAGCAATAAAAAGAGTGTAGACATGATAACGAGCAGCCATGTTGTTTATGAGTTTCCTATGTCATTGTGGCCAACAATCAGCATGTGAAGTGTAAATCTAGCAGAATACATCAAGCCATAGATATATAGTTTTTTTTCCCTGGATGTTTTAATTTTTCTCCTTCTCAGGCCCTTCGCCGAAAACCAACTGTCTAATTTTTTTCCCTGCTGTTAATTACCACCCTATTCGTCAAGAATTCAGTGATTAGATAAAATCATGTTGTATTTCTGAAACCTTTAGCTGTTTGGCACATTGTTGTATCACCATGCAGCCTGAATTTTCCCCTTCTTTGACATGCCTGAAGTTTGTGAATTTAAACATTGAAATAACTCCCTGCATAAAGAAGGAAGACATATTGAGATGAGAATACTCAGATCAAAGCTACATTTGCGCGAACGCGCTCACAGCATAGTGGTTGTTCCTCCTGTCATGGAGGGCACCTGCCCGTGTTCCAATCCTAGCCTGCCAGCCTGGGATGAACTGGGTGTTGTGCCATGGATTTCCCCGTCAGTGTGCGCACATGAGTGGTGTGTGCTCGGTAGACTCATTCTGAGGTTCCTCAGGCAGTCTCACATGTATTTAAGCGTGCGGTCAGTATAGGTGTCCATATGAAAAGCTACATTTGCATTTTTGCGTGACACCGTGTAAGCAAAAGTAACTTCATCAGGAACTGTTCCTCTGTCCATACCTCTAGCATAGGGCTCTGAGGTAAAGCCACCTATACGAATGCACTATTTCAGATCCATAATTTGATACTTCATAGGTATAACCATATAAGATAAATACCAGTGGTCCATCCTGAGGTCATGGTTTGCTTACTTTGGTTATTTTTATTGTGTCAGACCTTGAAAAACGATCTATTTAACGTTTCAGCTTGAGATGAAAGTGTTCTATATAGTATTTGGATTCGTTTACAATTCATACCTACCTCATAAGTATTAGTTTCGGATTCTGGTTGACCATCACTTGTTCAATGGCAGATGATAACGGATGAGTATTTTGACTTGTCAGCCTGAGGTCTCATGTAGGGTCCATTATCGATTTGCTGTTTCCAATTCCCATGCCCATTGTACATTGTGTTCAAGTCCAGCTGACATCATGAAAGAATATTTTATGAAAGTTTTAGTAATAGGGTGATCAAACGAAATTCCTGTTTTAGACATGGTTTAATTATGTCTGTCCTTATAGCAGTGGGTTTACTTGCTGTCAAAGTAGACTACCTTGAGTTTGCAGTTTGGCTATTTTCTTCGATACAGGTTGCAAGACTACCTTGAGCTTGGAATTTGACCCATGTTCGATTTCTGCATTGCAGGTCGCAAAAGCCGTTGGAAAAGTTCAAGACAACAATTTTCACTCAGATGAGCATGCTTGCCATCAAGCATGGAGCAATAAACCTTTGGCCAGGGATTTCCGAATTTTGATGGTCCCGACTTTGTGAAAGAGGCTGCAATTCAAGCTATCAATGCTGGGAAGAATCAGTATGCAAGAGGGTTTGGTATACCTGAACTGAACTCAGCTATTGCTGAAAGGTTCCTGAAGGATAGTGGGTTGCAAGTTGATCCTGACAAAGAAGTTACTGTTACATCTGGATGCACTGAAGCAATAGCTTCAACAATATTAGGTCTGATTAATCCTGGCGATGAGGTGATATTGTTTGCTCCATTCTACGATTCATATGAGGCTATGATGTCGATGGCTGGTGCCAATGTAAAGGCCATTACCCTCCGTGCTCCAGATTTCGCAGTCCCACTTGAAGAGTTGAAGGCGGCAGTCTCAAGAACACCAAAGCGATAATGATAAACACACCGCATAATCCAACTGGGAAAATGTTCACTAGAGAGGAGCTTGAATTTATCGCCACCCTCTGCAAGGAAAATGATGTTTTGCTGTTTTCTGATGAGGTCTATGACAAGCTGGCATTTGAGGCTGATCATATATCAATGGCTTCTATCCCAGGCATGTATGAGAGGGACTGTGACCATGAACTCTCTGGGGAAGACATTCTCTCTTACAGGATGGAAGATCGGGTGGGCAATCGCACCACCACACCTGACATGGGGTCTTAGGCAAGCACACTCATTCCTGACATTTGCCACCTGCACACCAATGCAAGCAGCAGCGGCAGCAGCTCTGAGAGCACCAGATAGCTACTATGAGGAACTGAAGAGGGACTACAGCGCAAAAAAAGCTATACTGTTAGAAGGACTAGAAGCTGCAGGGTTTATTGTTTACCCATCAAGTGGAACATACTTCATCATGGTCGACCACACCCCATTCGGTTTCAACAATGACATAGAGTTCTGTGAGTACTTGATTCGTGAAGTCGGCGTGGCTGCTATACCACCGAGCGTATTTTATCTCAACCCTGAGGAGGGGAAGAACCTGGTGAGGTTTACCTTCTGCAAGGATGAAGATACATTGCGGGGCGCAGTTGAGCGGATGAAGACGAGGCTCAGGAAGAAATGAAGGGCCGGGAAAATTCCATGTTGCTGGTGATTGCTGAATAATTTGCTTCTAGGTTTCAACTGCTGCCGGATGCGTGCACTGCCTTTTTTTTTTTTTCTAGCAATAGTGATCCTATCAGTGACTTCATTCCTAGTGTCTTTACTATTTGTCTGTGTGTAAGCAGATGGTGATGGATCAGGATAGCTGCCGGTACACTTTTGTAACCTACTAAGCAATATGTGGCCGCTATGTGTTCACCTCTCTTTTTTTTTCACAACCAATCCTATCATCAGTCACAGCGGACAATAAACTGATCAAACCAAATCCTTGAAACAGTGACATTGTTCTCCTACTTTCCTTCGAGCGCTCTCAGACTTTTTACTTGTCATAGATCGAGAAGTTAGCCAAGCACTAGTACAAAAAAAAAACATTTTTATTTCACCTTTTCCTCTGGGCTAAAACGGTTGTCCACGACCACGCACTATCCTGGAGAAACTCGTAGCCGTGAGACCATCTAGGGGTACGACTTTGGGTTAAATTAACATCACTTGTTGCATCTCTCCGTCCCATGATTCCGCACGACTACATCTGCACTTGCTACATCTCTATCTATCCCAGCACCCTACACTGACCATCCTGCTCCTGCCCAACCAAAACCGTTGAAGAAAAACATTGGCATGGAAAAAAATCATTCAATCACTCGAAACGTATGCGCCCATCCCATATGATACGGCCTGCCATATCCTCTCACGATGCCTCTATCCCTTCCAGGTTCACACCTCGCAATCAGTCAGTCACCAACGCCGGCATGCACGTCTCGTGTCTGTTCCTGCCCTTCTAATTTTGCTGATTTTCCCTCTCACACGCACACATATAGCGACCGGTACAGCGAATAAATACATTATCTCTCGTGTTCGTTGGCCATGTTGGGCCCTCGTCAACCCCACCGGCGTCGCCCGCCTTGGCAGCGTCAGGCACTCAACAGACGGTGCCTGATGATGGAAAGCCTACCGGACAAATAATTTCCCGTTTGAGTGATGCGTCAGACAAGGCCGCGTACTTTGTAAATTGGATGGCTTGGCGTAGCTGCATATGGGCGAGGCTGCCTGCGCCATATGAGCCTTGTCTGTTGCTGGGAGAGCCTGAGCTGAGACCAATCCTATCCAATCGAATCCATGCGCTGGTTGCCGACCTCGCTCACATGCTTGAAAGAGTGGCGTGGATGAGCAGTGGTTAAACTCTACTCGATTGAACGGGGTAGTGTAGCGTTCCAAGACCAAGATCCTGGAGTATTTTTCTCCCATGAGGATTGAGGGGGGGTGTGCAGTTCCCGATTGGTAGCTTGAGAAACCAAAAAAAAATAAAAAGACAAGGTGCAGGTTCCAAGCGAAGAGACTGACACCGCCAGCATCGAGATGCAATGATCAGACATCCTGATTAATTTAAAGCTAGTAGTACTACTATCTTATCTTATCGCCAATTTTTGGGTTTTGGAAACATTGGCGATTAGAGCGTCCGCAATGGGCTGCACCAAATCGCTAGCGCCATGCAAACATGATAGAGTAAAAAAAGAGAAGCACAGACATGCAAAACAAGTTGAGAGGAGAGAGACAGACACATATTTGCTGGGGAAGTGTGCGAGCTTAGCGATTTGCTCGGCGCTAGCGAGTTCAATTCTTACCTTCTCTCTCCTAAAAATAGTATAAACAATACATCTCGCTAGCGATTTGGGACACCGTTGTGGACGCCCTTAGGCTGTCTGCTGATGGATGAATCAACAAAACGTCATGAGCTTATATTATGCGACACACACAAATCTAAAGGGACTGGTATGTAATTACAGTATTTGAGAATAAACAGCTGTGCCATAGATTCACAAAATGGAAATGGTGAAGACTCCGAATAGTATGCGCTTTTGAAGATATATATGATTTGACTGGACAAAAACCAAAATTTTACTGTACTAAAGTCCCGAATTCAACAAAGCTCAGAAACATCTCTTCAGCTGCCACTGCTTTGGATGTGAAACAGGCGGAATGGCTCAACAAGCCCCGCTCCCTTCCTGTCAATAGTCAGACAAGTCACCTAGGAATTCAGATTTGAAAATTGCAACGGCAACTCGCCTCTCCTTTCAACTCAAAGAAATGCAGCAAAGCGATATGAATATGATGGCCGCCCGTGTTACCTGGCTCCATGATCCACCACCCACCAACACTGGCACCGGCAGTCAGCGCACACGTCCGCCATCCACCTACCCGGCGCGCCGGCGATGCAGACTGAGGTCCCTGAACCTGAACCGATGCACCACCAACAAACCGGAAACGAAACTGCAGGTCCAACCTGTGGCGTCACTGCTTTGACACAAGCAAAAAACGCTCATCGGCTTTAAATTCCAAACCCACGAACAGCAGCGAATCGACCGAATCCACGATAGTTTCCCACACGAATTCGACGAAAATCCTCTGGGTCACGGGTCACCAGCAGAAACACCACACCACACCACACCTACTCCATGGACAATTTTTTTTTTTCCCTTCATGTTTTCTTTCTTTCTTTCGGTGTGTGAAAAAGTGACTGATACATACACGAGGAGGAAATAAAACAACTCCCATGTCAAAAAAAAAAAAAAAAAAAATGTACGCACGCTGTGTTCTTCCTTCCTCCTGGGAGGAAAGCCGGCAAAAGTGTTGTGCTACCGTCCTACGAAGTGGTTGCGTCCAGAGAGACGCTTGGGACAGGCGAAAACTACAAGCCAGGCGATGCTTTCCATGGCCCGATGGCCGGCTGCCCTTAGTCCCGCGCCCTTGTCGGATCTCGCAGTCACACTACGTACGGCGCTCCCATTTTTTTACCAGTCGACGACGATGTCGTCGTATCTCACCTCATGGGTGACGTATCATACTCGCACCGCACACATACAAAATGGCGAGAAAAGCTTAGATTTTGCGAGGGTGGCTACCTCACCTGACGGCGACGGGATGAAAGGGGCGTTTTATTTGCGGCGTCGCCGTCGCTGAATTTGGAGCCGTGAATGGAGACGGCACAGAGATTTTTCAGAGCCCGGTAAAAAAAAAAGGCGCGAAAAAGGGAGGAGAAGGGGTCACTGTGTGACACCTTCGCTTCTCACGCAAGCGAGCATCATGAAACATGGTGGTGGTGGTCTATATCGTTTCTTTCACGCAGGAAACTCACAGACACAAAGAAGAAAGTTATATGAATGGCTGAATAATTGGAATATGAAACTGAGTAAATGAAATGATAATATTTCAGCCCGAGATGCCAATCTTGTCGTCTGATCAACATGTCGCGATGATTGAGGAATTAATAAGAAGGTTATAATGCTTTGTTCGACCCGTAACCGAGCTTAATTAGTCGATGCCATGAGTGTGACCAATTATGATGTCTCGAGCCCGTTGCTCCCGTAGTAGACAGGAGGAGAAGAAGAAAAAAAAAGCAGGGGAGCAAAGAGAAGCACGAGTTGGATTGTACGCTGCTTTCCATTCCATTCCAATCACAGAAGAAGCTGCTCCTGCTCCTGGCCTGACATAAAACCAGCCGCAGTTTCTTCTGGCCGCCCGTCTTTTTGGCTCAAAGCTCTTGCCAAGCACAGTGGCCGGCGCCCAGCGGCGTGAAGAACAGCTTGTGCAACCTATTTATGGTGGAAAAAATTATGATGCACTTGCTTTAAGACTGTATGATTGTATGATGGCGTGAGATAAGATCAGGCTGAGAACAGATAGCACAAGGATTAGAGTCTCTCCAAGAACACATGAATAATATATGCGATCGTCCGTCATCAATGTCCTTGCGCAACAAGCTGCAGACTTGTACATTGTTTTCACATACTTGTTCAGAGTCAGCTTCATGAACGATTCAGCGTAGCATAGGTTCTCCTGCGCATAGAAAACCTAGTCAAAACTCCATAGCAAAACAGAGGCAATTTAGTATCACACAAGCTCCCAGATTATCTCCTGTTCGGTCTGTACTCGATCGAGGTCACAAAACACAAGTGTGAGTGTTGAGCCTGTTGGATGTGTCGAGCCGTCTAGGATACATACAGTTTCTAGGTTGGAGCAGCTGGGCCATGTCTGCATGTTCATTGCTCCTGAACTCGACATTTTACAGGTCAACCCATTTCCTCACCCCCACTGTTCCCGAAAGCATAGTATATTTGATACAAAAGAACAATGATCGATAAGAACGTGTATACGGGGACAAAAGGTTCAGAATTATCACCATTTCTGACACTATGGAATGAGTGCAAGGACAATTGAGAGATGGGCATAGCATAGCTGTCGTAACGCAAGAAATTGAAGCAACAGGTGATCCCGGCAACCAACAATGCGTTGTGCCAGCTTCACATTTCCGGAAATCCTTTCTCAGCATTCATGACCCCCTTGTGGTGCAAAAATCTGAGCCAGGCCAGGGGACCCCAAAGCTATGAATGGATGAATGAATTGCTCTCCCTAGGTTTCATTTCAGAAACACAGTGGGCTCAGGTGCAGGGAGTGGATCGACAACACAACACAGGCGGCCACTGGAAATTATTTATGTCATGTGTGACCTACACCACCACAGATATACAAGTTGCAGGACAAGAGCAAGAGGGAAATTTACAGTGCCCCATGTGCACCACCAAGTACAACATTTGCAAATGGAGAATCACTGCACATGGGAGTCCAACTAATCAGTCAAGATTTAGGTTGGAGCAATGGGGGACGCAGATGCAAAGCAATCACAGGAGTACGTAGTACTAAAATCCTGTGACTGTGTGCAGCAGTGCCCTGCACACATCCACAGAGATAATTTAGGAGTGGTAATAATAAGCAGTGAATGATGAATGAATACTGAACAGGGCACTGGAAAAACTCGCTCTTCCATTGATACACTGGGATCTATGTACAGTTACAGCTTGTTGCAAGGAAGGGAGGAAGGGAACCTCCGATAGCCATGGCGATATGGCAGAATCAGAGCCGTTTCTAGCAAATGGTTTCTTTGCCAGCTCCGCTCTTCTTCGTCAGCTCCCGTTCGTTGCTGAACCAACCCTGACTCGGAGCACGCGGTTGTGCTGCCCCGGTCGTCTGACCTCACTGATTAGTTATTGTCCTTCAACACTACCCTAATGTACAGTTAGAAGGAGAAGAGGGGAAAGAAAGAAAACATGGTCTAGCACACAACAATTCACACATAGGTATCACAAAATTTCCCATCCATCCTGTTCTGGACTGCCTTGATCGCCGCTACTCGAGCGGCCGTGGCCGCCCTGTTAGCGGCCATGACCGCCTTGTGGACCTGCTCATCCACTCTAGGCAAGCGAAATGCGTTCTCCGCAGCTCGCTGAGCAGCCTGAATGAATGGAAAGAACCACCATAAGAATTAGAATTGCACTGCAGAAGGTAATTTTTTGTAAAGACAGATGAGCACAGGAAAATTGTTGTTTACCTGTACGGCACGCTGAACAGAAGGATCAACCGGGGGCAAGGGGTCCTGAGAGTGCCAGAATCCCAGTCCCCGATCGCTTGTCGCCATTCCGGAATGTGTACATCCCAAACCCCTGCTTCTTGCCTTCGTGCCAGGAGCCCTCGTAGCAATGGCCATTGGCGAAGCTGTAGACACCAAACCCGTGGATCTTGTCCCCAAAGTACTCGCCCGCATAACGATCACCGTTTCTGAAACAAATTTGAGCAGCGCGATCGAAATTAGCAAGCCGTGTTCAGAGTTCCAAGCAATAGCCAGGGAATGGATCAGGTTGGAATTGGAGCACCCACCTGAAATGGTAGCTCCCGAGGCCGTGCTTGACGCCGCACTTGAATTCCCCGACGTAGGAGCTGCCGTCGGAGCAGGTCTGCGCGCCGATGCCGTGGCTCTGTCCGCCGGCCCACTCGCCCGCGTAGCAGTCGCCGCTGTAGAAGCGGTAGACGCCGTGGCCGTGGCGGAGGCCCTGGCGGTACTGTCCACGGTAGCGGCTGCCCCTCGCCCAGCTCTCGATGCCGTAGCCGTCGTACTTGCCGTCGACCCAGTCGCCCTCGTACTTGCCCTTGCCGAAGAAGTTGTAGACGCCGCTGCCGTTGCAGCGGCCCTTGTGGAACTCGCCCTCGTAGCAGTCCCCATTGCTGTAGAACTCGACGCCCTCGCGGACGACGCGGCCGTGCGGCGCGGCCCCCGCGGCGGCGGCAGCGCCCTTTGTCCGCCCGCTTGTGCGGCTTGTCGTCGTCGTCCCCGATGAACCACTGGACGGAGCCGGAGCCCGGGGAGCGGCGCAGGCGAAGGCGGCCACGGAGCAGGCGCGCGGCCCCCGCGGCGGCTGCGAGCGCGGCGGCCGCGGACGCCGCGAGGAGGGCGAGGTGGTGGCCGTCGCCTCCGCCGCCGCTGCCGCGGAGGAGGAGGAGCAGGAGCAGGAAGGCGAGCGGGAGCGCGAGGACGAGCAGCGGGTGTGCGGGTCCGCCGAAGCCGAAGCCCCCGCCAACGCCGGGGTGGAAGTGGTGGGGCGGGGCCTTGGGGTGCGCCTGGGCCTTCTTGTCGTCGGGCTCCGGGTCCTCGACGACCACGGCCTGGAACGAGGAGCAGTTGCGCACCGTGGGCGAGCGCAGCAGCGAGGACGGCGTCCGCGTCAGCTTGCCGGCCGCCGCGCCGCCGTGGCCGTCCATCCCTCGCCGCCGCCGCTCCCCGGCCCCGACGCCTCCGTCAATCTCTGGCGGATCTCCGTCTCAAAACGAATCAAATCAAATCCAATCCCTAGAGCAGACGCGCCGCGCCGTGCAAGCGGGGCAGGCAGGGCAGGGCAGGGCAGATCGAATGGAGCAGAGCGGGAGTGGGTGGAGCGGAGAGAAGAGAGGAGAGGACGGGGCGGAGGGGTCTCTTATAACCACCGCACCGCGGGAGGGGAGGCGAGGGAGGTGAGGTGAGGTGACCAGCTCCGCGTGCGCAGCGCCGACCTGCCCGTCTCGTCTCGCTGCCGCGTGGGCCCTACAGGCAGGGGGATGTTGGCGCATCCTGCGCCGCGGCCCAGGGGGGTGGTCTCGCCTCGCGGTCGCGGGCTTCGTTTGGTTGGCCTGGGCGGGAGACGCGCGCGCGTTGTGGGCTTCGGCCGCGAGCCTTTGGTGGCGCTTGGCCGCTTGCGCAGGCCGCCGGCGCCGGGAAGAGGAGGAGACGAGGCTGTCAGTGGCGCCCACCGAATTCGGATCTGGGAATGGAGAGGGAGGCGTCGTCGTGTGGTGCGGTGACGTGAGTGCGTCCAAGCTTTGGGCACGTGCCGCGGGGGCGGCTTTTTTGCTAGACCGGGACCAGGCCGGCGCGGGCCACGGATTGGTGGTTGCCGGGTTGGGCTGGGATGGGCGGACGGACGCCGGAAGACGACGGACGATGCGCGCGGCGTGGCGCTGGCGCCGGCGCCGGCGCCGGTGGGAGCGAGACGGAGAGAAACGAGATCGCGAGAGGGACTTGAGGCCAACTCCGGTTGATGAGTGTGTTCGCCAAGGGTGCGTTTGATTAGGAAGATGGGGGAAAGATTATTCCATCTCAACTTCTAACAAAAGAGCGGTTTCATGTCTATATTTTCGTTGAAAAGGTAGAGTAATTTTTTGGTTTTGTTAGAGACAAAACAACAAATAATATGACACATATGTTAGCCATTGTCAAATTATTAGAGGGGAAAAAAAAAAAAGGACGTCTCCGGGTCCAATCCATATACCATGAGCCCCCTTCTCTAATGTAGGTCGTTTAACACTCATTCGGATCGAATGACAAGCCACATCGTTGCCCTTCCTTACCCAAGGTTCTCTCGCCATGGACTCCTCATCGTGCCACGCCTCCGCCTTGCGCCATTCCTCATGAAGAGCCCATGGGCTCGGAACCCACAGAGAAGAAGGCAATAAGAGACTTTTCACATTTCTAATTTTTTTTTTGTGCTATATAGATAACTGGATATAGCCAAACTTTTAAAAAGGCCAAAGCATGTAATTTTCTCTTTTTTTTTTCTTTGCCATCTATTAACTAGATTACACAAGCTAGGGGAAACATGCCCGCTTAAACTTATCAGAAATACATATTATATCAATTTTAAAAAGATACCCGCCAGTTTCTTCATGCAATCCCCTTCCATATAGATAAGAATTTTTACAGTCGCACGCCATCCTCTTTTTTATATTCCCTCCTAATGGTATTAGAAGTCGTTTTGGACAAGGTTTGAGTCAAACATCGGGAATATAACTCATCAATAACTTTTAAGTTGTTGAGTTTATAAATGTAAAAATTATATGAGTAGATTTGTCTTAAAAAATACTTTGATAAAAGTATACATATATCACATCTCCAAAAATATTTTTTATAATAATAAGAGGTCAAAGTTGTGTTTTGGAGGCCGAGTGTCGCTGTCATAAATCGACTTCTAATACCATCCCTCAGGGAGTATGATCTAATTATCTTGTCCCTTTCCCTTCGATATCTCTTGCGGTTATTAAACACAACATGCTCAATTTTTTACTCTGAAATTAACCTAGTGATCAAACGGATGACCCAATAAAGAAATGAAGCTTTGGATATGGTTCTTTTTTTCGAAAACAGCAAATACCGCATATAGTCACATAAAGTTCTAGTCAACAGCACATAGAAGCAACAACAACGCAATAGTTGTGAAACCCCACTAAAATGGGCCAAGATGATAATGGGCCTGCCGGGTTTGGGGGCCGAATGGTCGTTAATGTAGCAGATGGTCGCGGGTCTTGTAGCGTCGACAAGAACTTCTTTAGTCCCAAACCCCAACCGAGAGGGAAGTGAGCCGCCTTAAAAGCCTGGCTCAGGGAGGCTATTAACTTCGGATCGATCCTTTTGCGCCGCGAGGACGAAAAGCGCGCTAAGAGAGTTAATTAGCGGTGTGGTCCATTCAACGTGTAGAGTGGATCTTAACCGTTATCCCGGGGTCGGGCGTTACAAATGGTATCGAGCCAACTCTCGCGGTTTCCACCTAATATGGATCGGGAGCTCGGAAAAGTTGCGCATGGCTCGTAGAGGGCATGGCAAATAGGCCGGGAGCCGTAATGCGGACGTGAGCCAAGAGAGTTGATCCCGGACGTTTGTCCCGTTTGGGTAGGTTGGTTCAACCCTCGACGGCGACGCCGAGTTCTTAAGGGTGGGTGGATGTGAAACCCCACTAAAATGGGCCAAGATGATAATGGGCCGGTCGCGGTTTGGCCGAGCCGAATGGTCGGGGTTAATGTAGCGGATGGCTCGCGGTGCTTTGCAGCGTCGGCAAAGAACTTCTTTAGTCCCAAACCGAAAACGGAGAGGGAAACGAGAGGGAAGTGAGCCGACTTAAAGCTCTGCCGGAGGCTATTAACTCGGATCGATCCTTTCTTGGCGACGAGACCCAGCCGCAGAGTTAATTAGCGGGTGTGGTCCCATTCAACGTGTAGAGTGGATCTTAACCGTTATCCCGTCGGGGCGTTACAATAGTCAACAGAAAAAGACACCAGTTTTGCATTTCACGACTTCTGATTTGCGAATTGAAACTTGCAACATGCATGTTTAAACTCTGGTTGCTTGGACGACGACGTTGTCATATATACGTTAAAAAAACAGGTGGTGCCGCCTTACGAATGGCATGGTACGATAGAAAAGACACGTTCAAATCAACCAGTCTTAAGAATGTTGCCAAATTGCCAATATTTTTTGTAGTATTTTTAGGCTTCAACACATGGCTACATGAGTTAGCGGTCAAACTCCCGCTATTTTTCTTTCATTGGCGAGCGGAGACTTCGTCCATGTCAAATCCGTGACCCTGATTCGAGGAGCCTCGTTCAACTATTTGCAACGATTCAGATTCATGCTCGCCGGCCTGCGCAATTCAGATTCATGCTCGCCGGCCTGCGCAAGCGTGTGGATCCATCGATCGTTGACAACCTCGGTGTCATCGACGTTGCCTGCCGGCTACCTGCGCTCACTCGCGCATTGACGCGGAGTAAATTTGGTGCTGAGCGGCCAACGACCCCGCCAGGGCGCTGCGTCGTCTGATTCGTCATGTCTCACGTCTCATGACAGGAGCAGCCGCCCTATACCGCGGGTGGTCGGCCGGCCAATCGGCCAATCTGCGGCCACCTCCGGGAACAGAACAGGACAGCAGTCCCTCTCGCTCGGCTAGGTTCCCGTTCCATACCGGCGTTCTCGATCTGGTTCGCTCGAGGAATTCAGCGGATCCAGAACCAGATGCACGCACGGCGCGCCCAGGTTGGTGTGTGGGCGCGGCGCGCGGGCGGGCGGCCTGCGGCGGGCGAATCCATGGGCGACGCCGATTCGGGGCGGGCGTGCCGCGTGCGTGGCCGCGTGTAGGGCGTAGGGACACAGTATAGGCCCGGTATCTTGCAGCCTGCGGTAGGCTTTGGACTTTGGGGGAGTCTCTAGGCGTGGACGACGGCGGCACGTCGAGCCTTGTTCCTCCCTCCCCCTAGCTCGTTCTAGAACGGCGGCATGGGCGGTAGCGGTACAAAATGTCTTGGGACCTTTTGGGGTTTATCGATATCATGCCGTCATGGCGTGCGGTCATTGACCGCGAACGCCAAGCCTCCTCTCCGCTCGCAGTGACATCGGTACCAGGTGGAAAATTGCATCTCTACGGATTTGATTTTCAGCTCCCAACTAAGGTCAAGTGACCGAATTAAGAAGGATCATCTCCTTGGTAAATCCCTTCCTAAATTTTCAGCAAGCAGGTACTCCAGTCTCCAGATGAATGTTATGCGTGCTTCGATAGGATAAATATATCATATTCAACCCATACCAATATACACCATGGAGGAATGCTCCTTGCAAGCAAACGCAATGCAGCAGGCCACAACGGTCCACGGGAGAAACCCATGGACTGGTGGACTGAATAACCGTGGCCGTGGGCATCACCCACCAATCCACCATCACGGACCACCGATGGTCCACAGCATATACCTGAGTATTTTCGGCCTCCAATCCAGTGCTCCACTCCATCTCCATGTCTCCACCCACTCATCTCGCCCACCACACCAAGCAAAGAGGCGGCGCCGTGGTGGCGCCGTGGTGGCCGGCGAGAGCTATCTTTTCGCGTCCTTGCGCGAGCGAGATCAGTGATCAGATAAGCCTTTTTGCACCCCCTTCTTTTTTCTCTCTTTTTCTTTTTTATTTACTGCAGTGGCCCATAGTACGTACTGCACATGCTCTGACAAACCACGTACTCATGTTCTTCTAGTCCTATTATTACCAAAAATATCTCATTTACTATAGTATACTGAATGGAGTACACTCCTCATTCTGAATTTCATAAAAAAATTACTATGAATGAAGCACTCGGAAGCTTTTCTACTGGAGAACTGGAGATGAACGTGGAGTGTGTAAAACTAAAACAGGTCGTGGGACAGTAGCAAACCACCAAACCCAGTAGAAGCTTAGGTCTTGTCTCACACAAAGCAGGGCCGTGCACAGGGGGAGGAACCGCACTTGCTTTTGCAAAAAGGAGGGTCAGAGCCAGAGGCATAAAATTGCGGCAGATCTACCCATACTTTTGTTTGCAAGAAATACTGAAGCTGAAAGAGCTACCAACATTTTAAGCACGAACATGGAAAGATCGGTAGAAACCACTGCATAGAAACAACATGCTCCAAAGTCCAAAATACAATAACAACTGGCATAGTACTAGATATTGCAACGGATGATCCAAAGCTGCAACACGCGGTATCGATTCTAGAAGAGAATAATAATACTAGCAGAGAAAAGACAGAGATGAAGCAAAGCATCGATACTACTCCACTAATTTCAGCGAAAACAAATGCGGATTTCAACCCGCACTCGTCACTCACCGACGTACTTCGTTCTTCATTCTACCACGACGAAGCTGCAAAAAGCAGACTTTCAGTCTGGTCAGACTATGATGTAACTAGCCTCTTTGATGTCGTATGGTAACAGCTTGTACTTTTTACATTATTCCTCTAGCTTTTCCAGTCACGTTGATGCTTGCTCACGGTCCAGTTTATTGAAGAAAAAAAATCTGGCGTCCGACAGGGGAGTAATGCATGGACCATGCAGTCGCTGCATGCCCAATTTGCACCGGCCGGTCCGGATCGCCATCGACGTCTCTAAAGCTGGCGTGTTGATAATCTGATATTACTTCTCATTGCTGGTGCCTAGTTGCACGAAAAAAAAAAAGGACACAGGATTCTCAACACGCATGAATAGAAAAAAAAAAAGAGGATTTAGAGTGCCCATGATAGAAAATGTAACATGAGGTTGGACCTGATAACAAGAAGATTTCCATTGTCTCTCCCATTCACTCTTTAATTCTAAATAGTTGTGCTGGATCCTGGATGGGAAGGCTACGATTTTTTTTCGACATTTTAAATCCGCATAGGATTGCGAGTTTTATTTTATTCCAAGGAGTACAAACATAATGTCAGTGAAATTTCTTTTTGTACAAATCGGAACCTGCTAAATTCTACTCTTTTTTTTTTATCCCAGAGAAGGTTCTAATATTTTCTCAACTCAGAAAACCAAGGAAATCGCAAGCGTGCCAACTATGCCTATTCGTTGACTAGTGTTGCAGAATTTACTTGAGAACCTGCATGAATCTAGAAATGACAACGTTGGCAACTAGCAATGGAAGATTCTTGAATAAATTCTTGAATAAAAGGGGAAAAAACAACTCTAGGGATCAATTCTTTTTTTTGTCCGAGGAGGCCTTCCAAGAACAGCTGTCAATAGCCATGCTTCACTCTGAACTTCCTTGGCAGTTGCCGCTCCAACAAGAACGAACAAACACGGGGGAAAATGTCAAGCCGTATAGCTGTGGCCTGTGGCCCTGTGGGCGAAACGAAATCCACCCAATCTGGCAGCCTGGCAGGCTGACTGATTCACTCACTGGCTGGGTGGCAGTGATTCCGGGAATACGCGATGAATTATTGGCAGTAGGTGCCTGGTACCTCGTTCCTGGGCAGAATGATGAGCCCTGATCGAAGTCTTCGCCACCTTCCTCAAAAAGGGCAGGAAGGACCGCGCCCGCAGGAGGTGGAATTGACTAGTAGTACGCCGAGAAGGCCAGGCGGTGAGGCTGTCTTGGCACCGGAACCGGGGAAGACCTCCGGGAAAAGGCACGCCGACGCACGGCCTTTCAGAGAGCGGAGGCCGCCTTTACTCATTGCCTCCCTCCGCTCGGTGCGATGCGTCGTCGGCGTCGGCGGTGATGCAACGCAATGCAATGCAAGTGTGCGCGTCCGTCACCTCGCCTCGCCGCGCCACTCGCCCAGGAAAAGTCAGTCGTCGGTTAGGAGGCGGTTTTCCTCGGCGCGCGTTTGATTCGATTTCGAATTCGAATGAATGCAACGCCTCAGCAGTCGCCGGATCAACTTTCAGCAAAGTCGTTAACCTGTTAGCTATAGCTAGTAGGGGTAGCTCTCTTTTACGCAAAACGCCTTTTTACCGTCGACTGTTTCCTGCTGAATTGACGAGACACAACACGAGACGAGACGGCCCGTGCGATTCCATTCCATTGAGTCACATGCGCACGACAGCATCACCGTTGGGCACGATCGGGGATCGATCGATCGATCTGTAGTACGCTTTTCGATTGTACAGTACGCACACCCGATCGCACTACTAGGACGATGGCGCGGGCGGCTTGGGAGCCACTCACTGTCAGTCAAGGAAAGGCAGTTGCTAGTACAACAAGCCTACAAAGTACATTGGCACATTTTGCTTGTCCTATATAGGAAGGAAGTGGGGATAGAATAGCTCACGACTGGCGCTGGATCCAGCTCCCGGCTTCCATTCGTCCGCTGCTCAAATTATAAGTCGTTTTGATTTTTTTTAAATGCATCCGTTTTAAGTACACATCTAGATGTAATAATAATAATAATAATAATAATAATAATAATAATAATAATAATAAGACTAAATACATAACAAACTAGATGAAAAAAAAATCAAAACAACTTATAATTTGAGACATAACTGTTGTGCTACTTACCGCCTTCATGCTAGACAGATCGATATGTTCCAAAGGACCATTTGATGTTTTCTACAAAATTACCCAACAAGCGATGGCTAAACCATAAAATCTCATTGAGTTGTGTCGTAATAAGAAAAAAAGTTATATGCATCGTTCTACTTAGTAACTTACAAGCTGGGATGTTTAAATATTTTTTTTCTAGAAAAAAAACCATAGGAATCTACCGGACATTTTTTTAGGAAACTTCGGGGGGGACTTTGAATCCCCACCTTCTTTGTATTAGCTCCACGGATGCCGCCCCGGGGTCGGTGGGTGGAGGCGGGGCCTCGGTTTCACATTACATCAAGAGATAACATCAAGAGGAGAGAGGTGTATATTACATGTTCACTAGCTTACTCCAATCTCTAAGCATGGTCGTCTTCTTCCTTGGGATGCGACATCTCCAATTCCTAATCCCCTCCATGCACCGAGCTCGAAGCCGGCTGATGTCCGGTTGCATTGCCTGGAAGACAATCTCATTTCGGTGCTTCTAAATCTCCCAGCAAAGGAGCAGCAGTAGCGGTTGTAGAGTGCTCTTCGGCACAGACGGAGGCGGTCGTGACAGCCATAGCTCATGGACCCTGGCCACATCCGCCGGGTTCCATTGTATCGACACATCAACTCTGTAATAACTGTCCGTCCGAAATCGGATTTGTGTTTTGGATACGAACTAGTAGAACCTTTTGGCGTAGATATGGGCCTAAATTCGTGGGGCCGTGGGCTAGGCTCACATTACTCGTTCCAAGGCCCCCACGAACAACTAGCCAAATCCAAGAATCCCACAGTGGGCCCCAGTTGACAGCCCCACGTACGGCCGAGCTCCTTCCTATGCCGCCTCCCCAAGCAAAGCAAAGGGAGGGAGACACAGGAGACACAAAAGGCGTCGCGGCTCGCTGGGGTCCACACACAGGCGGTGGTGTCCATGGCTTCGTGGCTGTTGCTTCCTCTCCCCTCCTTCCCGTGGCCTCCCCACCCCCGCCACCCCCGCCCGGCTCCTCCTCCGGCCGCGGCGGCGGCGGCGGCGGCGGCGGAGACGGCGACGATTGAGGCCGAACGTAATCGCGGCTTTCGCCGGCGCGCAACTCGGCCGCTCCCTCCGCCGCCGCTTCGCCGGCCTCCTCCGCTCACCGGTACTGTGCCTCGCCTAACCTCGCCTTCCATTTCGTTGCACACTATGATAGCGTTTGGTTAGTCTGCTCCCTTAGTCTGTTGAATGTTGACTGAGCTCTCTCGCTCCGTGTTGATTGGATGGAGATTTTATCTTTTGTGCTTGATCAAATACTTAATGTCAAGTGAACCTTGCAACTCTAGGAGGTGCGACATCTCGATGCCTTGCCGAAAATGGGTGACTTCTGGTTGGAAGGATCAGAACCGTTTGCAACATTACCAATTCTTGGCGCGATAGGGGATGCGCTCTCTGCACCTTTTGTTTGCAGCTCTGCTCTGTTCGGTGGGAACGGGTTAGGGGGTAGATACGTCAGTAACGGAAAGGTGTTGTCCAGACGGCCTCGTGGAATCGATTCGAAGAAGAGGCTCTGGACTAATGTCCTCCTTGCTCTTAATGTCCTGTAAGTCAGTGGTCATTTTAAGTTTCAGCGATAGAAGCGCCCATCCTTTGATACATTTCTTGTTTAACACCCTTTTGCTCTCAACAAAGGGCTTATGTCGCTCAGGTAGCGTCACAAGGAAAGCTTCTTTTTGTGGGGAGCTAAGGTTTGTGTCTTGGTTGGAATTTCTAGTTCAGTTATGCACAGTCAATTTTGTTAACCTAATATACAGTTATGACCATCATTTGTGATGAAAGATCAACAGTCTGATTGATAGAGGACAATTTTGGCGTTTGGCAACATCATCTCTACTTCATGCAGATCTCACCCACCTTGCAGTATGTTTTCATGTTTGAATTGAGTTTTATATTTCATAGGAAAAAAAAACATTAGCTAACTTCTTACCTGTTGGATGTTGCCATAATGATGCAGTTCAATTGTTTCTCTTTGAACTCTATTGGGCCCATGGTTGAAATGTTGACTGGTCCTAGAAGATTTCTAGCTGTTTATTTCAGTTCGGCGCTGGCAGGTGTTTGTTCTTAAACTCTTTTGGATTGGATGGTAGTGCACTAGTGCCCTGATCTTAAGTTATCATGTTCTTAATCAATTCTTGGAACTTCAATAGGTTCACTGATGAGCTATTGCTGTAGTGCATCACCTGCTGTTGGTGCGTCAGGTGCTATTTTTGGATTGGTATGTCTACTTCTCGCACTTGTGCTTGTTACCCAGTGCCAGAATCATGTTACCCCTATAGGCTATAGTGTGGTGTATTCCACTAGCAATGAGAAACTATAAACTACTCCATCCATTCCAAATTATAGTTCACATTAGATTTATCATAAGTCAAACGTATATAACTTTGACCAAGTTTATAGAAAAATATATGAACGTCTACAATGTCAAATTAGTTTCATTAATTTTTCCATGAAACATGTCTTCATGTTTTACTTATTTGAACTTATCAATGTTAACATATTTATTTCTGAAAAATTGGTGAAAGTTAGCTAAGTTTGACATAGGAGTTAGGACAAAGCTTAACTGAACTCCAACTTAGAACGGAGGGTGTAATTTGTAACTTCTAAATGGCTGGTATGATGTTTCTTTGTAACTCCTCAAAATTGCACATCTTGACTGAACAGGCCTGAAACATGATTGATTTTGTAGTTTCTGTTTATGCATTTAGAATTTTCTTTCTTATGTTCCGCATTCATATTTTGTGAACAAAGTCTTGGTCTTGTCCTATTGAAATATGAATTCCCTGATACAACTGACCATGAAAGTGTTTACATCTACTTTATCTACATGATCAGGTTGGCGCCCATGCAGTTTATATGTGGAGACATAGAAGATTCTTTGGGAATTCTAGGGAGAGTTTAGAACATATTGGGCGTGTGGTTGTCCTGAATATGGTATTGCTCCACTTTTTCCTGCTTATTCGTTTCGCCTTTGTTTCAAAGAGTTTCTTTGTTCCATCTGCAACATTTTTTTTTTCATAGGGTATGGGCCTCCTCTCAAGGGGAATCGATAACTGGGGCCATGTAAGTCTCTTAATTTTCTCTACGCGGTTCATTTTACAATATGAATGATTTAGCTCATTAGTTCACTTGAATACTGACAGCTGGGAGGTTTGCTTGGTGGAGTTGCCATGGCATGGTTCCTAGGTCCGGCATGGCAATATCAGTATGTGGCAAAGGATGGTAGAGCGGTTTTCAAAGACAGGGCTCCAGTCCTCCGACTAATAAAGGGGTAGACTTGTGTTGTTTTGTACAGTATGTACTTACGAGGGCATTCGTGAAAATAGTGTGGAAGAGAAGCAAAAGGGAGAATGGTGAAGATTCAGACATACGCCGAGCAAGGGAGTGGCAGAAAACAAACAATTTTTGACTAGTTTGGGTGTCAGAAACATTTCACTGCTGAGCTAATTGCTGAGGAAACACACACGAGAAGCTTATTTGCTTTGTTCGGATCGTGTTAATGATTGTTAAATCTTCAAAGCTAAGACGGGTTGAGGCCTGTCAATTGTATTTTCAGGTGTTACCAGCTGAGGCCTGTCAATTGTATGTTCAGGTGTTACCAGCCCTTAAAACACATTATTCTGTACTAACCAGATCTTTTTTCCTTCTTTAGTATAAACTCTAAATCAGGATGTAAAATCACTTCACAGAACCATGAGAAGCTATCTTTTCAGTTCTCATCTTCTTCATTTCAGACAATCACCCCAACTACCCAAGAATCACTTCTCACTAAAAATACTTTTGGCAACCAGCGAGAATCTCTCCCTGAGAATCCGCTCCGCAGAGCACTGCCAAACGGACCCGTAAAGAGTGTTCCCACCGAAGTACCGAACAATGATCCATTAAGTGATTAAGATATTTATTGTAGAAACATTTTTTTTTGCCCCAGTAAAATTTTATGACCAGTGCAAAATACACAGCTACAACAATTCACAGATCAGCATGTTCCCAAAAGCACAAGGTAATTTGTCACTGTATAAGCATCGTTGAATCAACGCCAGGGATAAACTCATAGACAACAAAGAGAATCAGCACTGATTAAACGCTCGACGCACAATGGAACAAACGAAATCTTGCAGAGAAGTTGTATGTTGTATTATGGATTTTATGGTTCAATACGTTACAAGAAAGTAATATTGCAGAACGTGGACCCGAGTAACGGAGTCCTTACATTCTCCTCTATATAAGCTCCCAACCCTTCGGTGCGAACTTAAAATTTGATAGAGGCGTAGGGCAGCCACCTTCGTGGCGTAATACCCTTTGTTAATTAGCATGATATAGACCTATATCTACAGTTAACCTGACCTCAGAAGCTTTAGAATTTATCATATAGTTACAGTAGCCGATAAACAAAGCCTGATGTTTGCATCATAGCCCATGATTTTGATTCATGGTTATGCTTTAAGCAAACTGTGACCTTGTCTTCTGGCTAGACTTTCCTGATGACACATGACCAACAGTCGAAGCAACCCAGGTATCCAATCAAGCATAGCTTCAAGTGTGAAGGAGAGCTGCATATATTGAGATACAAATACGATAAACTTCTCAGGATTTAAGGTTTGGGCACTGAAAGCAAGCTGAAGATTCGTATATACACGAGAAAAAGAAATGTGAATGCAACTAGCACTAAGATATGCTTTGAAACATTGAGTTATATACAAATGTAACGTCACATTGACAAAGGCAAGTGGATTAAAAAGAAACTAAATGTCAAACTATGGTTGCAGATCGATCTATATGTCAATAGTGACAGTAGCGTAGTAACAAAGAATCATGCAGCGCATAATAAATACAAGAAAATAATACTAATGCTAAATAAATTGTTGTGACCATTAATATTCTAAAACAACTATCCATAGCCTTCACCACCAAATAAGAGTTCTAACATTAAGAAAACGGCAAAATGCTAGAGATAAAATATCAAGAAAACTTACCATATGGGGATGGCGCAATTGAAGAGAACTTCGATGTTCTGTTATTCCGTTTTTTCCTTGGGGGCATCGAATGTTGAGACACTGATCGTGGGGGGTGAACGTGTTGGCATCATTTGAGAAGTGGGCCCAGGGACTGCTTTTGGAAAATGATTGGAATTAAGTAAGGGGCGGGAGGATCTATGTGAGCAGGCGGTGGATCTGCTGGAGGAAGGTATTTTGGTGGGGAAGCCATGATGGGTGTCTTTGGTGAATGCATTAATGGAGGTAGCCTGGGGTGTCTAACAATGCAAGGAGGTTTTAGCACTGAAGTACCAGCAGGAGAGGGATTACACCTAAAACATGGAAAGCAAGGGTGTCTGCTCCATGAAGGGGCAAAAGCTGGACGAGGTGACATGCTTGGAGAAAGTGATTGTGACGGGCGATGGGCCGAACCGGAGCCGAGATGGGCTAGGAGATAAATCAGAGATTTTGTGTTGTAGGTATGATGACAGCTGAACACCCTTTACTTTACCAAATACAGAGTTATTAAGCCCAAGATTCCTCGCATCAGGTTCTCTGATTAATTGAGCTAGTTGTCTCAATCTATCTGGTAAAAGATTACTGCTTCCATCTAATACCGATGCCACAATAGTTGCTGGAGCTTCAACTGAAGAACCAATCTCATTCCTGAACTGCAAATATATTTTCTGCAAATACGGCAATCAGTGAGAATCAAATTGGAGCAACAGAGCTCTTTAAATATGCTACTGCGACCTCAGTAGAAGAAACAAAACCATCAATACCTCATATGACCTTAAGTTCAATCCAAGTTTCAGCTGATCCTTGAGTTCTGTAAGATTACCCAAAATCTGATAAATGGAGCTATTCAACACAAAGTTGAATAGGGGTCTGTGTTAAGCCCAAGTAAAACCAGACTGTACAGGAATGACTGTAATTCCTCCAGGGAATCTTAACAGCTCGAAAGAAGATGGATGCCCAAAAAGTGTTATTGGTCAAGGACAGGTTCACCTGCTGGAGCATCATCTCAATTAAGGACGATCTCAACACACTTAGAGCCGGCAAACTTATTGAAGCATCTTTTGGATAAGGAAGAACACCAAAAACAACATGTGTGGAGTATTTAGAAGTTGAAGGGTGCATTGAAACAATGGAAACCTGCAAAAAAAAATATTCTAATCAGCAAACACTGCAGGCAAAAAGAAATTTGAGGAGAAAAAAACGGAGAGAACAGGCATCAGGCACCTTGCTATTAGGTACACCAATCTCTTCGAATATGTCATTCCCTAGTTTGTCTATGTGAGAAGTAAGGAATGACACTGGCTTGTCCAAAGTGAAACCAACTTTGATTTCAGCTGAAACAGAGGAGATGATCTTTATCAACAAAGATATGATGATGCCTGATCAACATGTGACTGTAAGTGTGAAAAAGGGCAATGCCCTAAAAGTACAAAAACACAAAATAGCATTTTTTAACAAAAAAACAGGAGTAGACCCAAGTTCTAGGGAAAAATTTGCAAAGTCAGAAAAGACAAATGAAATGGAATGTTTGATTACATTATCTACTGAAACAATGATGTAGGAGGTAAAAAAAACATCTCAGCAACAGGATGAATCCTCCATGAATAAAATAATGAGCTTCCTATAAAAATGAACTGTAGGTTTCTGCTGATGTGAACATAAATCCCCGGGATGGTATTAAAGTCGTTTCGGACTTAACTCTCCAAAACACAACTTTGACATCTTATTATTATAAAAATATTTATGGCTGTGATACATGTATACTTTTATCAAAGTATTTTTTAAGACAAATCTACTAATATAATTTTTAAATTTACAAACTCAACAACTTAAAAGTTATTAATGATTTATATTCCCGATGTTTGACCCAAACCTTGTCCAAAAACGACTTCTAATACCATCCCGGAGGGAGTAAATAGGATATAAAGAAATTGACTTAACTATAGTAACAATGCCAGCAAACAGAAAAGGACTGGAACAGTAGTTCAAACAATTATAATAAGAATAATAAGAATGTAAGATGCAAAGGCGACTAGGCGTCCAGGCGAGTGCAGGGTCTGCCTACTGTACTCCAAGGCGAGCGGCCTGGGCAGTCGACACCTTTGAAGCAGGGATTCTTAATATTAGATTTGGCTGGAAATATTTGGAATCCCTTTATCCTATCATGTAAAATCTCAAGAATTTAGAGGGGCTGCAAATTTAATAGGCGTGCTTAGTATCTTTTGTTTCTTAAATCTAGTGATAAAGGTTTGATAATTGAAACTGAGGTCGTAAGCCTTCCTCTCTTCTAACCATGTGTGCCATCACAATGTTGAGCAGAAGCAGACATGTTTGTCAATATCTATTCACCATAGACATACAACGTCTACATCTAAACACATCACAACATTTGGTATCTAGTTTTGAATAAAGTAAATTAAAATCTGGATCTTACAAAGTACCAGTACAATCCAAGACTCCCGTTATACTCCCTCCAGTCCAAAATACTGTCAAATTTGACTTTGCATGGCCTATGATGTGTATCTTTGATCACTAATTTCTTCTAGAATACATTCTTAAAATCCTTACAATTTAAGAGATTTTGTGGGTATTTTGTATACAAATCTACACATATAACTTAAATGTTTTCAAACTAAATATTGTGATAGTTATTGATGTTTGTGGTTTTAGTTTGACCAAATCTTGTCCTAAATTACATGTTTTCATGACTAAAAGGAGTACCAAAAAATCACACATCTAAGCGGGCAAACACTACCCTCAAAATCTACACACTGCAGCACCAGAAACCACATGAAAAAAAAAATTATGTTACATGCTACAAGGCAAGAAGAAGATCTTCATATATACCAAGTTGATCCAGCCATCCAGGTCTAACATAACAATCTTCAGAGACGTTGGGTGAGAGAATTTCTGGAATTTTGGGACCTAGTTCAAAATTATATGGATTCTAAAAGCCAACTTCTCCCAAAAAGGCCGCTCAATGTCATTTCAGGGCCCCAACATCAATTTGAATCAAAACTTGCAAGTGGTAAGCAGGTGATCCCATGCCTCAGCATAATTCAGAACTTTAAAAGTACAATATGGATGAGCACAGAACTAACCATAACCAGACATACTCCGTGACAGTCGCACCTGGAGCATGAAACGACGAAATTGACTTTGAAATCATGCGAATCCTAGCTCACCTGAAGTGGAATCGAAGAATCCGACACCCATTCTGCGATCTCGAAGCTGTAATTTGCAAATCGACCCTACCGATCCGCCTACCCACCTCATCTAAAACCGAAATCACAACTTCCGAGCTGCCCCAACTAAACCCACGAATACCCAAACCTTCGCACCAACGGCTATCACAACACAAGTCACCTCAAGGGTCCGAGAAATTACCAGCGAGCACGTCGTGGTCGTCCGAGTAGTACCCCTCCTCCTGGCGCGAGGGCATGAGCAGGAACAGCGCCGGGACAAGCACCCCCGCCGCGAGCAGGAGCGAGAGGACGCACCGGAACGAAACCACCCGCCCGATCGCGCCGAAGACTCGCCCTCCCCATGGGCATCCGCCTCCGCCTCCGCCGCCGGTGATCTCGAGGCCTCCCGCGCCGCCGCCGAGCTCCACATCGACGGGCTTCCCCATTCCGAGCGCATCTGATTTGCTCGCTCACCCCAACGCTCCCCAAGTCCTCCTCCTCCTCGTCACCACCACCGCCGCCGTGCCCGTCAGAAACGGACCCGCGCCTTCGCCTACGATCTAGTGAGTTGTGCCGGCGCCGTTGCCCGGGTCTCGCTTCAGCTTGCGCTTCCACTTCCCGGCCGGTGCGACGGACCAACAACTGTCGGTTGAGGTTGGAGATGGACGCTCCTCGCGTTTTGGTTTACTATAATATAAAAATCTCTTTTTTTTTCCTGGGACGCTACTCGACCGACGTGGGCTCTCGCTGTCAGTCTCGGCAAAATATGCGGGAGAATTTCTCATTTTACCAGTTGGCGTCTTTTCGCTTGCTTAGTGCGTAATCCAGCCGGCATTTCCGAAAAAAATATTCGTGCTCGTCTCGTTCAGGCGTCGCGTCGGGTTCAGGGGATCCTTTTTCTTCTTTTCGATTCGAAAATCGCGAGTTGCAACTTGCCACGAGGGAAAATCCCACCGTTCTCGCCAACGCGCCGCGCATGTGCGGACAGGTGGCTCGCCAGTGCGCCTGCCAATTTTTTCGTTTCCTTTTGTTTTTTATAAAAAATGGTCATTTGTCAACTACGTAGGCTCGTGCACAGTGCACAACGCCGGTTGGTACACCTAGCTTGGGTCGAACCTGGCTTAGAGTTGAAACTGGTTTTTTTTTTTTTTTTTTTTTTTTTTGGGACTGAGAATGTGATGATAGGTCAGTCTCAACGATTTTTATAGAACTGATTTTATGACACAAAACTTTGTATCATATCTTTTATGTTAGAAGCTTATTTAGTAATTATTAAACCCTCGAGGCTGGCCATAATTTTGGCCTTTTTTTTTTGCTAGTCAATGGATAAGATTTGTCATCCTGGTTTAAGTGGACTGATATAGTTCCGTACTTCCAAACAATTAGTTGGAGAAGGCCTGAAAACAACAATGCAAGATGTTAGGTATTTGTTTTTGTATGGGCGGTTCAACATGAGGAAGGTCGGTTTGATGGATAGAATGTTGATTTGAGTATAGTGGTGGTGGCAACAACTAGGCCTTATGATGTTGATATCTGGTGGTGAGCCGATGACACACCTGTAGCATCTCTCGACATCTACACAAGTATCGTGAACACGACAATAGACATGGTAGGCGATGAGATATATGGTTTGTTTGGTGACGAGCCACACATGACAAACAAGGTGTGCGTGCGACCACCGAAGTTGTGGTGTGGCGAGTAAAATGGTTGCCACACTTGTGATGAAAACCAACATACAAATCAGTTGTGGCTGCTCCAACTTACGTGAAGAGGGTGAAAATATTTAGGGCATGTTTGGTTGCCAGACACAATTTGCCACACCTGAGATTAGATGTTTGCCATACTTGTGACATGCCACATTCTATAGTACAATTTTAGGGTTTGGTTCAACACTAAGGTGAAGAAAAAATTATGTGGTTATTATTTGGATGGCTACCTATTTAATAAAAAGTTATAATATTGCCATATAATGTATAAATCATATTATGCTAAATCAAATTAAACTAATAGTTAGTAAGAAAACAATAGCTTAAATGTAAATTGCATCTACAATCTTTAAAAAGAAGATTCAAACAGATGCTTATCCTTGAACCATGGAATGGATAAGGTCGGCCTATGTTGGCAAGACTAATCACTGTCGCAACTTCCTCAGCCTTCGTATTCTCGCTCTTGGGTCCATGCTCACGTTCCCTCTCACCACTCGCTCTCCTGTCGTGCCCTCTTCGGTTGTTGCTTATGCTCCCACCACTCGCTTACCCATCTTCACGTACTACTGCCTCCACGTCCCTACATCCAAGGGTGACCTTGGTATGAGCTTCACGTCCTTGTGATGAAGGTGTGTCCTAGACCCGGGCACATCATGGTGGGAGGTCCAGGCCACCTAGCTTGGACGATGCCTTAGGAGGTGTGGCGGCAGAGCGGTTTATGTCTTGGGGAGGGGGCGCATACCACACATTCGAGGCAAAAAGGTGTGACAAATGCATTTCTAGATTGCGACGAGCCTAACTTCAATACTTAATCACACACCTGCCTAAGTACTTGTGGCAAGTTTAACTGATAAATTGTGACAAACCAACCAAACATGTCCTTATTTATTGGTTATTATGACCTGCCCATGGTGTTATTATTAATATCTTTATAAATCTTTTCTATAAAAATCATTTTTGTAGACATTCATAGCACGCTATTAACATCTCCTCTAGAAATCTCATGTAGTATATATAAGAATAAGAATTAATTTTGTAAACATTCAGAGAAAACTAGGGTGTGTTTAGCACCCCAACTTTCTCTCAAAATTCCACTATGCAAAAGAAGATTCCCCATCACATCAAAATGCCGGCACATTTATCGAAAGACGAAAGCGTTGGTAAAAAAATAAACTAATTACACAGTTTTAGATATACATTGAGGCGATTCTTTTGAGCCTAGTTACACCATGGTAGGATAATATTTACCACTAACAAACGAAAGCGTCTATAGTGCTCAATGTGACATTCCTCCAAAATTTTTGCTTTTGGGATCTAAACACACCCAACTGCTTTTAGATTGTGCTGGTGCCGTTAACGGCGATTACACCCTCCGTCCCAAAAAAGAATGACGTTTTTTGACTTTTAGACATCGTGTTTGACCATCCGTTTTATTCAAAAAAGTTGTAGAAATAATTTATTTTGTTATGACTTATTTTATCAAAGATACTTTAGCATTGATTTATTTATTTTGTAATTTACATAAATTTTTTTTGAATAAGACAAACTATAAACACGAGTCCAAAAATCAAAAGTCATTCTTTTTGGGACATTACGACGCCATGACGCCACAGGCTAGACAAACTGAGGCCTTGTTTAGATTGCTAAAGTTTCTAAATTTTTCCCCACTTTCTTTCATCACTGCATTAAATACGCGCATTGTGCTGGTGCCGTTAACGGCGGCTTGGCGCTATTTCTTACTACGACGCCATGACGCCATCTTATTCCAAATTTTAGGCTACTAAACAAACTGACACCAAATCAAATCAACGCGGACACCCATGAGCGTCATCGTCCAGTCGTCCGGAGTCGAGAGCAAGGAATTCTGACAAGCGACAACCAATCCGGGCCCGCGGCACAGACCCATGATTCTCTGCTCCGCATCGTTGCTGCAGCGCCGCCGAAAGGAAACAAACCCTCAGGGCTGGCTGGGCCGCCTGCCTCCCCCTCGTTTCAAATTCGCCGAATCCCTGCGAACGGTCGCCGAAATTTCAAAATCCCACGTCCCAATGAGCGGGATCCTCCCCGTTTCAAATTTCAAACCCACCCATTCCCACTCCTCACGACTCTCGCAGGCACGAGGTCAGGTCTCCCATCCCTAGGCGGCTAGGCTATCTATACAGCACCCATCCCTCCATTCCCTTCACCCTCTGTGCGAGGCCGAGACTGCCTCTCGTCGAGCGCCGCCGATGGAATGGGAGGTCGGCATGAACTCCGTCCCGGACGGCGTCGTCCAGCACATCCTGTCGATGCTCAGCAACGCCCGCGACGTGGCCGCCTGCGCCTGCGTCTGCCGCCGCTGGCGCGACTGCGTCCCCTACCTACCCGCCCTCTTCTTCCCGCGGAACGCCTTCGACGCGGCCAGGGGCGGCGGCGCCGCGGACGACGTCATCGGCCGGATGGTGGCCACCGTCGCGCGCCTCAGGGACCTGGTCATCTACTGCCCCTTCTCCATGGCGCGCCTCCCGGCCTGGCTCGCCGCGCGGAGCGCCACGCTCCGGGTGCTCGAGCTGCGGATGGACGCCGCCGCCGACAAGGTCGCGGAGGGCGGCCACCTCGACTGCATCGGCCTGGCCGCCAACCTCGAGGAGCTCAGGCTCTGGGGGGTGTCTCTCACGGCCGCGCCGGCGTGGGGCCGGATGGACCGGCTCCGCGTGCTGGAGGTCGTCGGTGCGCCGCTGCGGGACACCGCCGTCAGGGACGCCGTCGCCGCGTGCCCCAACCTCACCGATCTGTCTCTGCTGGGCTGCGACTGCTCCGGCACGGTGGCTATCGACCTTCAACTGCTCCACCGCTGCCGGCTCGACATCCTCGGCGCCGGCAACTGCTCGCTCCTGCTCACCGCGCCTCGCCTGGAGTCGCTCGAGATCCAGGGCTTCTCCTGGATCACTCTGCGTGGGGCCACAGCCTCCGCCGCCTCTCGATTGCCAAGAGCACCGGTGAGCCACACGCATCTGGAATCTCGGTCACTTTTTAGTCAGTTTAGCATTGCCTTAAGCGATGAGAAATTTTGCGATGGGATGATGCAGGGAGGGTTCACAAGGTGGACACTGGGAATCTCCCAGATCTGGATCACCTCTCGCTGCGCGGTGTCCAGTGGAACTGGGCAGCAGTGAGCTCGGTGCTGCAGTGCGCTAGAGAGGTGAAGCATCTGGTGATGAAGATAGAGTTCTGTGGGGACTTGGACGCACTCCAGCCGTTCCCAGAAGTCGATTTGGTTGACTTCTTCGACAGCCACCCCAAGCTCCGCAAATTTGAGATCCATGGTGCCATGTTCGCTGCCCTATGTCAGAAAAACAGCCTGAAAAAGGTGAGTGGGCTGTCGTTCCTACAGCCGCAGTGAAATATGGTTCCTAATTTGATTCGTATGCTAAACTGATGTGCCATATATATAGCTAATTCGTTTGAATTGTGCATGCAGTTGAATTCAAGGTTCCTCATCCCTTGTTTGGAAGAGGTTCTGATCACCGTACGCTCCCCACTCAATGCTGAACAGAAGTTGAACACTCTCGAGTCGCTTGTGAAGTACAGTGTGAAGCTGCGGATGATGGTCATCAGGATCTCACAGATGAAGAATTGCCATGAAGCTGCTGATGAGTTTTTGAGGAGATATGTAAGTTCAAGTACATGAACTACAAGAAAGTGCAATTGAATAAGTGGAGATGCCGTTTTGATTCTCAAAGTTAATTTGATTGAGGACTTGATTTTTTATTTCATTCCAGAATAATTTTACTGTCATTATTGTTGGAGGATCATTTTCAGCCCTCCTGAGTGGTTTGTTAAGTTTTTGTTTTATCATCTAGTCTATATATTGAGTACTAGAGGGAGTTGTTGGAACAATTTCATTGAGTATTGTGCCTCCAAATTTTTTTTGTTGTAATCGGCTCTGTTGCCATAGCAAACATTTCGTCTATGAACTATTTCAACCATGAACATCAATGTTGCTTACTGTTTGCTATCTTTTCTTGAAGGATATTTCTTATTGTTATTATGAATTACTCCTTCTGTTCCAAATTGTAAGTCATTTTGACTTTTTAGGTTTATCTATTTTGCAATGTATCTAAACAAATTATTATATCTAGACTAGATGCCTAGCAAAATGAGTACCAAAAAAAGTCAAAGTGACTTATAATTTGGAACGGGGGAGTATATGACACATTGATTTTACCTATTTAGATATAAATTCGGCAACTGTGACACTTTTTATTCTGTGGCCATTATTTTACATCTTTGAAAAAGACACAAGTATTATAACTCCATGAGTAAATTTAGAGCCCATATCCAACCAAAGTTGCTCATCTTTGTCTTCTCTTTTTATGCATTTCTTGATAAAATGCTCACTTAGATACTCCAAGAGACACTCTACATAGTCACAATTTAGAAAACAAACCCAAAAAACATGCTCCAATAGACTCCATATTTTCCGTTCTCCATAACCACCTTTCTCGATTTCCACTTTTGGAGTGGCTACACGGGTTTGTAAATGCAATGTAGGTTTCCTCATGAATTTTTTCACGCAAGGAAAGTTATGATAAGTTATTGGAGTATAGTGAACAAAAATATGAGAGATTTACAAAGAGAGTATTTATTGAATGGCTCTCCAAATAGAGATATAGAGACCAAGTTGCTTATTTGCATGATTGCATCGCACATTTATGTATGTTAGATAGACACATGTTTAGTTAATACCTTAACTTGAACTATGTTAGCTCTTGTGTCACCCCATCTAGTGTGACCAATTTTAATCTTACCTATTACAATTTGTAATTAATGTTTTCTCCTTCTCACGTATAATTGATCCTCTAATGTTTTTTTTTACCTTATGCTACAGACTTTCTATCCCAAACAATGCCTTAGATGCAGCAGATCTTGGGGGTGTGGTTGGGCGTGAGTGGGGTGGGGATTTGTTTAAGTCATTTTGATACTGAAAAAGATCAACAATTTATATAAACATTTGGGGCTACTTTTTAGTTACAAGTTAGCCTGGGAGCATAATATATTGGGCCTTAACGTTGTTCGTTGAGCAAACTGATGTTTCGTCATCGTAGTGATTTCTAATTTTGTTGCAGAAGTATATTTGTGAATTGCAGTGTCACATGTGGAAAGCTTGTAGCAGAAGGCTTGACTTGGGGGCAGGTTTTATATCATCCTGCATTTGAATAATTTTATTGCATTGCTTGTTTTGTCTCTGATGGGTTCTGTTGCGTTGCAAGTTGCAATATGAACATATTTTTTTTGACCTTTCGGATACCAACTAGTAGTATTTTCATATTGAAACGAGCTGCAAGCAATAGAAGCCCGAAAGCGATAGAACTTATAAAAGAAATGGAAGATTCAAGAGAGTAACTTGATCAATTGATTCGGTTCTTGAGCTGATGGTGTAAGCTTGCCTCACTGAGACAAATTGGTCAAACAAATAAGAAATTTGTTTCACGGGTTTTCTCTTGAAACCAAAGGATTGGAGCTGGAGAAAAGAAAGCCAGCAACAACCAGCTTAGCCGGCCCTAGGAATTAAGAAAGCTGCGTCTTCCTTTTGATAAAAAGGAAGCTCTGTGTTGAGCTTGGGCAGAAGGTGATTATCTGAAATAGTTTGACCGGTCAAAGCTTCTCTTGAAAAGCTTTATATGCTTTTTTAGGGAAGAAAAGCTTTATATGTTGGCATGCCACGGAATCTCGAAAGCGAAAGAATCCAGGTAGAACAGGATGTCCTTTCAAATGACCATTTGTGCGCTGATGAAGTAGCCATGGTGGTAAGCAAGAAACATAAGAAAATCGGTTCTCAGCCACAACATGAAGCAACTTGTTACCAAAAGGATACCATCCCCATTGAGTAATTTTAAAGAGACTAGTATAGGCGCCCGTGCGTTGCTTCTGGGATAATTAAAATTTATATAAAACACATGGATCTCATGATAAGATAACAATTATATGAAACGAAACAATAATATTACGGTGACATTTAATCCAAACAAGTTCTATTAAAGTAACACAATCGCAAGCACAAGGGCATAAAATTAGAAACTATTATTATCACGTAGGGACAAAAAGAGATCTGCTTTACCATCCAACTCTAAGCAAGCTATGTCCATATCAAAAGGGCTATGCTTCATCTTTCTGCATGATCAAGTTGCCTTATCCCACCGCAGAGATGCAGACTTATATAAAAAAAATCTTCAGCCTAGCAGGCCCAGCTTTTCATACAACCTACACAAGACCAATAGGCAATCAAATAAATATTACTGCCCGCAGATACTGAAAGCAGAGCATTGAAAACTCAAATCATTTAGAAAGAAGGAAAACAAATATATTTTTTCTGGGTGTATGTACTTCAATGTTGAGGCCAATAACAATAAGACACTCCATGAAATAAATTGATGTACAACTTATGCAACCAGATAATTAACCTCCATATAATGTAACAATATACAACTTATTTTTGAGTGTCTGTATTGCCATGTATTATCATCAAAAACAAAAATCCTTTTCACTGTGGAACCAACACAAAATAAACTGAAAAATTATAGGATCATCCACGGCTGAAAAAGCATAACATCAATCCATCACAATATTTCATTTCCTAATTGTCAGTTCAGTAGCTCATAGAATATATAATGAGTAGCTCATAGAATATATAATAATGAGAGCTGTATTAACTTTTATTATTCTCATATAAAGCATAGGGTACCATCAAAGGCATGATACATATAGTAATAAAATTGAGGTGGCTCCTCTCGCACATGCCACAAAGAAAGATTGGTTATTCGATCCTGCAGTTATTAGAAAACCAGACCTCAGTAATTGTTGCAAAGAGCAAGTGTTCCTGAAGCTTAAACAAGACTACAAACAAAGCAAGTACTTTGGGGTAAATAGTTGCTAGAGCAAGGGTAAAACTTCCTGTAGGTTTCCCTACCTTATATGTTCCAATGAAGAGCCATAAGCTTAGTGGCGGACCAATTTTAATAAGATCTGCTGGTATGTCAATGCACTCCATCAGTTTCTCCTATGGAAGCAACAAAGGAAAAAAAAAAAAAGAGATTAATTGAGGAAGTAAGATGCATACACTGTTGGCATGCGGACAGACCATGATTATCATCAATCATGCAGAGTATGTATCGGCAGTAGTTGCAAGACCATGAAGAAATAAATGGATATCGAAGATTTTCCGTAAAACAATCACAGACATCGCGAGATGAAGCTGCAGCTGCTGTAGGACATCAATTTGATACTTAATATCATTGATCTTTTTAAAAATGATACATAAGCCAAGAGAAAGAAATATTTACAAAGTACCAGATAAAGTAAAGGTTCAGATCAGGATGCTTTGAGGAAAACTGAATAAACACTAAAACACATGGTGTTTCTGTGTCAGTCTCTTCTCCTCATTGCATCTACGAATAAGTTCCATCTAAACATTCAGTTTTGCTAATTAAAAAACTTACTCTCAACACATTCAGTTTTCCATCTTTTGCAAAGACCCAAAATGCAAAGCATTTTAGATACACCTCTGAATTTTCTGAACAATAATATATAACTCTCAACACAAAAATGATGCATGGG